>CM071857.1:21483536-21559532 GCA_036507275.1 Sicyos edulis | reverse complement strand
TTTTTAAATAGGTTAGAGACCTAAATTCCTTTCCCAAGGCTTTTCTCTTACGGGTCCCGGCCAAAGAAATTCTTTTCTCTTTTTCTTTTTAATTAAGACTCTTTTCTTAAAACTCCACATTCACCATTTAGGCAAGGCTCAAATCCCAAAAGATTAAATTAATTTTCCAATTAATTTTGTTATTGGGAAGGAAGGAAAACGGGCCGTTACACCCCTTAAAAGACTTTCGTCCCGAAAGTCCTAAAGCTGGAACAACTCCGGGAAGTGAGTCCTCATCTCATCCTCTAGCTCCCACGTCGCTTCCTCGCCCTCTCGATGCCTCCAAAGAACCTTTACTAAACTTATCTCTCGGTTGCGCAATACCTTGCGCTCATAAAAGCAAAAAATCTGCACGGGCTTCTCCTCGAAGGATAAATCTTTACTCAACTCTAAGGGCTCATACTCTAGCACATGCGACGGATCCGCCACGTACTTTCTCAACATCGAAACGTGGAACACATTATGCACCGACAACAAAGGCGGGGTAAAGCTAACCGATGAGGCCTTTGCTCCGATCCGCTCAAGGATCTCAAAAGGCCCCTACAAACTGGGGGCTCGGCTTGCCTCGCTTTCCAAACCTTAACACCCCACGCATAGGTGCTACCTTCGGGAAAACATGTTGACCCACCTCAAACTCCAAGTCTCTATGCCTCACATCGGCGTAACTTTTTGCCTACTCTGTCTTTTGTCAACATGCGGGCCCTTATCTTACGTGACCTGCGTCGTTCGTCATCTGCAGTAACTCGGGTCCCGTAACACGCCTATCCCCAACCTCCTCCCCGAACACTTTGGGGATCTGCAGCCGCTTACCATACAACGCCGAATGGGGCCATCTCGAATAGTCGCATGATAGCCGTTGTTGTAAGCGAACTCCATCAGAAATGCAGTCTTGGTCCCAAGCTGCACAGGAAGTCCAAGACACGGGCTCTCAACATGTCTTCCGAATCTGATTCACCCTCTCTCATCGACCATCGGTTTGAGGGTGGAAGGCGATCTTGAAGCCGCACTCGGTTCCCAAACCCTTCGGAGCGCTCTCCGGAGGCGAGATGTGAATCGAGAATCCAGATCGACACTATCTTCACGGGTACTCCGTGGTACCGCACAATTTGCTCTAGAAATAATCGTGCCCCATTGCTCCCACTGTATAACTAATCCTACGGTATAAAGTGTGCACTCTTGGTCACCGGTCCACTACTACCCGGATTCGAGTGAACCTCTCGGTGTCCTTGGCAACCCGAGAGATGTAGTCCATTGAAATCTAGTCCCACTTCCACTTTGCGTGGAACACTTAGCGGCTGCAATAAACCTGCGAAGCTTCGCACGGGAGCCTTCACTTCTGTCGGCTGGTGAGACACCGCTAACAAACTCGGCTATATCCCGCTTCATGCCCATCCACCAAAACGTCTCGCTTGAGATCTGGTACATCTTGGTACCTCCTAGGTGCCAAGTGAATGGGAACTATGTGCCTCGGCGCAGCAACTCTGCTCGAATCTCGTGTGTCATCTGGGACGCACAACCGACCTCTGTACCTTAAGCCTCCGTCACGGTGCCACAACAAAGTCAAAATCGCCATCGGCCTCAATTCTCTCGAGCAATCTCTTTATCTTGGGATCACTCGGTGATTTGTCGATGATCCTCTCGCTAAGTGGATTGGTGAGCCGAATCGGCTGGGCTACTACGGCGGTAACCTCTCCCAACAAGATCTGCAATACCGGTTCGCTCAAACTCCTTCCGCAACTCAACTTGGGAGCTCAAAGAAGGTCGCTGAATGCGACGTCTTCCTACTCAGCCGCATCAGCCACAACATTAGCTTTTAGGGGTGGTACAAAATCTCACAATCGTAGTCCTTTACTAACTCGAGCCACCTCCTCTCGCCTCATGTTCAACTCCTTCTCGGTGAAGAAATATTTGAGGCTCACGGTGATCCGTGAACAATCTGAATCCTCTCACCATATAAGTAATGCCTCCAAATCTTTAGAGCAAAAATAAGCTGCGACCAACTTCATATCATGAGTTGGATAGTTTTTCTCATAAGGCTTTAAGCTGCAGGAAGCATAAGCTATCACCTTCCCATCTTTGCATCAACACACAGACCTAAACCATATTTGGAAGCATCACTATAAACTACGAAACCTCCTATTCCTTCCGGAGCGCCAACACAGTCTTTGTCGTCAATTTGAGCTTAAAGTGGGCAAAACTTTCCTTACATCTAGCATCCCAAACAAAGTCAACACCCTTCTTGGTCGACGGGTTAGGGGTGCTTGCCTTAGCGGAAAAGTCTTTCACGAAACGCCGGTAATAACTGCCGCTGGACCAGCTGCGTATCTCTGGCGACCGCCGCCGGCCCGCCCACGAGCTAATCGCCTCTATCTTCGCGGGGTCCACCGCTATACCATCTGCCGACACGATATGTCCAAGGAAGGCTACTTTCTCTAGCCAAAACTCACACTTAGAGAACTTTGCGAGCGGTGGTTCTCACGCAATCTTCGTAAAACTTGCCTCAAATGCGAAGCATGGTCCTCCTTGGTCTTGGAATAAATCAAAATGTCGTCTATGAATACGATGACAAAGTTATCCAAGAATGCCTTGAACACTCTGTCCATCATGTCCATAAACGCTGCAGGGGCGTTTGTGAGTCCAAAGGACATGACCACGAACTCATAATGACCATACCTCGATCCCGAACACGGTCTTGGGATATCTCTGCATCTCGAATCCTCAACCGATGGTACCACGACCTCAAATCAATCTTAGAAAATACCGAGGCTTCTCGAAGCTGATCGAATGCAGATCATCTATACGCGGCAGGGGATACTTATTCTTCACCGTGACTTTATTCAGTTCTCTATAGTCTATACACAAGCGCATGGATCCATCCTTCTTCTTAACAAACAGGACGGGTGCTCCCCACGGGGACACACTCGGACGGATGAAACCTCGATCCAGCATCTCTTGCAACTGCACTTTGAGTTCTCTCAACTCACGGTGGCGCCATACGACACGGGGCTTTGGAAATGGGAAGTGTAAAGACCCGACCCAAAAAGGGGCTCTAAATGGGCCTTTACCCCAATGCATGTAGTGAAAATAAAAGATATTATGAAAAATACATTTCGGATCGCAAGTAAAAACAGAAACATTCAACAACCAAAACATACATTTCTAAAAGCATACTCTGATCAGAGATTTATTTAAACCATTAAAACAAACCACAAGTACAAATATCTTTGGAATCCATAAAAGCGTAAGAAAACATCCCGGGGGCTCTGTGCCCGTCTACATGCATTCGGGAAATAACCAAAAGTCAAGAGTCATGATAAATAAAATAGAATAATCGGAGATGACAAAGCAGGATTCCATGATCACGGCTCCTCCATCACCATCCTGTCTCCCGCCTTGATTACACGTGTGGGAAACCACGAGAATAAGGGTGAGTAACGAATTACCCAAAGAAGAATCCCCAACCGGGTACAATACGATATACATGATCATCTAGAAGAATGTATGCAAGCTATGAGTACAAACACAGAGCGGAGCACATAGCTAAGTCCACACTTGGACCTCGGATGCCAACTCGGGGTCTTAGTCCGGAAATACCTAAACACACTAAACGCACTATACGGGAACAAGTCCCGCCTCACCGCTGTCATCTCGCCGTCACGAAAGGTGCACTGGCTCAAGATCCCGAGGAGCTCTCGATCGGCGATTTGTAATGAGCGTAAGGATGCACCGCGTGCTTTACGGACTATGGGGTGCAGGGTCTAGTGGCAAGCTGCCCATATCCGGATACCACGCCTAACTAAATCTCGGATCGGTGTCAGCGACATAGGGGTGTGAGACACGGACACGTGAACTATGTCAGCTGTACCACCGCACTGAGGCTAAGGAACAGGTCATGGTAGGCTTACACCGAGAAGCCGTCCTTACCTTAACAGTGGCAATCAAGGGCTCTTGCCGAACACGCCGAGGACGTGCCGGATGCCGCAGGGACTAGGCATTGCCAAGTCATCATCCCGACCGTTGGGGCATCGCTTAGACTACCACCTCACCCAAGATTGCGGGGCCTACCGGTTGGGATAGCTAATCTCTCACGGGGTCCAAGGGCGGAGAAGCGTCTCGAACGTCCTTGCCATAGATGCAAGATACTTTATGCATCGGGCCCGGATGATGCTATCTACCTGAATTCTAAACCTTAACAATAATAACGATTCAATCAATGCAGTCCAATACGTGCTCAACAGATACAAGGAACCTAGCATGATACTACGAAGCAAGAACAGGTATCGAACATGCTAGAATAGAACAACCTAGCATGGGCTAACATGAGAAACAATACAAGAGTTCATGCCATCAGAATTGAGCAGAGCACCTAGGGCTAAACATGCTAATAATCATACACAGGCATACAAAACAACAATCACAAATATACCGCAGGGCCCACACAACTCCGGTAAGAAATCCTTACCTTGGTCGGGAGGCAACTACACACAAAATCCTAAGCTGCGATCGAACCCGAGCTAGCTACCGAGAACCTAACAAAAACAATGATAATCACACTCTAAAGGCTTAAATATAATAAAATAAATAGGGCTCGGCCGAGCAACTCACGCGCGTCACGCTGACACGCGACGGCGGCGGCACGGTGGGGGCTTCTTTGGCGCGGATGGGCGCTGATGGCGGCAAATGGCGCGACACCTGGCGATGGGCGGCAAATGGGCGCACATCTGGCGCTGGCTGCGCGCAGACGACCCAGGCTGGGCGCGGATGGCGCGCTAGGCGCGGACGCGGCTGAGGGCAGACGCGGACGGCACGGCGCGCAGACGCGAGAGGGGCGCGCGGCGCGCGACGCGGACGACGGGCGCTCGGGGCTGCGATGCGGACGCGAGCTCGGTGGCGATGATGGCGGCGCTGGCGGAGCGCGCGGCGAACGGTGCGCTGCGGCGGCGGCGCGACGACGCGCCCGACGTCTTTGCGGCGCCTGCCGCGACGCTGCTGCGGCGGCGCGCTGCGCGCTGGCTGCGATCTGCTTTGGCGCTGGCGTCTGGCGGCTGCTTCTTTGGCGCTGGGAAATTCGCTGTGCGATCTGTTGAAATTTGCTCGGCCAGGGCTGCTCGGTACGGGTCGCAGCTGGCGGAGCAGCGCTCGGGGCTGCAAGGGAAGAAAATCACGGCAAGGGGCTTGGGAGAGAAGAGGGTTGGCGGCCATGGAGTTTGGGGAAGAAAACACAAAACCTAATTTCTTTTCATTTAACCAAATGCACAAAACTCCAAAGATCCAAGGGTAACTAAGATATGACGCGGAAAGAGTAACAAGAGCTCTCCATAGCTCAACTGGCACGCCTCCTCACAGGCTTTCCGGAGACCCGGGTTCGAATCCCAACTGCAACACAAATTTCCTATATTTTTACTTTTGCATCTATCCATGCTCAAACCCATCCACAAAGCCTCAAAAACTTACATAATACCATCCAATAATTTTAGCAACTGGAAAAAGACATAAACGGCCCTGACGGCCCGACCAAATTACCAAAATACCCCCAGGGCATACCTCGAAGACCGGGATGAAAACCTGGGCCGTTACAATATTCCCTCCTTTTTATGACTTTCGTCCTCGAAAGTCCTTAAGATCAAAACAAAGACAGATCTCGCAATCTCATCCCGTCTTCCCGCTCACAAGCGGCCTCCTCTGAACTCGACTCCTCCCGAACTTTCACCAAACGGATCCCACGATTATGCAGCGTCTACGTCTCAAAGACGAGAATACTCACAGGCTTCCCCTTGAAGCTCAAACCTCAATCAGTGCAAAGGCTCAAAGTCCACAATGAACAATGGGTCCGGCACATGCGCCCCAACATCGATACATAAAAACACCGTGGCACAATTTGTCACCAAACAAACTCAACCCTACAACAAAGCGGCCAAACAAGCTGAACCTTCCAGATTCCAAAACTAAGCGGCCTACTCTTACTTCACAAAAGACCAACAAACCTCAAACCTTGACTACAAACCTTAACGAGATACAAAGCGAACCACCAATCGCGGCATCGATCCAAAAGACAAACTTCTCCAACTAGAACACGACCACAACACTTAAGCAACCATCTTAAGGAGACAATCGCTGGAGCAAGGAACATCCAACATTCCTCTCAAGAAAACTCGGGAAGCAAGGACTAAACCATCACGCAGACTATCTGCGACACAACACCTTGAGGAAAGCAGCTCAACGACTTACCAACCAATGCCACGGCACCTCTGTGCCAACTCACTCAAGCGCGGCTCTACTAACGCCAGCGGGAACTCACAACAACTAGGAACAAAGCCCGAGAAGGGCTTGCTCGAGAGAACTCAACCCAAACTTATAACGAGCAACGCTGCCTCAAGCTACTACTCAACTCTTAAAATCCAGCGGCTACTCGAAGGACTTCCCTTTAAGCCTAAGCCTAACTCATCTTCCAACCGTAAGCTCCACTCCCAAAACCTCACAAGGAAAAGCGGATAACGACTGCCTCAAAGCTTACGGATCACGGGCCACACGAATCCATAAGACTACCTCGCAAGCTATCACTCGAGGTGGCATCCAAGGAGCAACTCAACCACCACAGAGG
The DNA here is from genome assembly GCA_036507275.1 of Sicyos edulis. Taxonomy (NCBI): domain Eukaryota; kingdom Viridiplantae; phylum Streptophyta; class Magnoliopsida; order Cucurbitales; family Cucurbitaceae; genus Sicyos; species Sicyos edulis. The sequence continues at coordinate 21,552,892 of CM071857.1, read as the reverse complement.
CTAGAGGGAAAGGAAATCTTCAATCCCCAAAGAACCAACAACTTGCCGAACAACTCAACTCTTCTTGGTGGCCTCCGCCCTTGCGGAACAAACAACTCTTGCTTGCTAACAACACAAAAGCAGGAACCCTCTCATTTGGGCATGACCGCGCGCTACTCACGATCGACTACACAACTCGGGAGCTAAGTCGACTCTCGCCAAACGGGGAAACGACTTCCCGGCAAGCAAACTTGAAGGGCAGCGTGAACTCCACACACGCTCATTCGACTTGCTCAACCCAAGGCAACAAGAACCAACTCTCTTGGAAGCACACCCAAGAGAAAACTCAACCAATCGGACCACCAAACCGAAACAAAGCGGCACTTGCTCAAGCTGCTGAGGGAGGGGTCAACTCCCAAAACTTCATCGACTAGGAACAAGACCTCAGGGCAACACCCTTGGCTAGAACCGAACTAGCTCTCGAAACAACAAACGAACCAAATCTTGGCCAAACACTCACAAGAGGCGAGAACAACCTTTACTGCGGCCTCTAGAACACCATCCAAGAATCCGCCTAATGGACAAACGACTACTTCCAAGCGACCAACAAACTTTTCCTTCAAGCTAGCGCTTCCACCATTAACTCCAAGACCAAGGGAGTAACGACAACTCCCGAAGGAAACGGCTCTTACAAGCGGACAACCAACGGACGAGAGAACTCCACATACGCTCATTTGTCTTGCTCCACGAGCAACAACATCTAGTCTCACGGGGCACAACAAAGGTCCATCTCGGGTGAACCTCCAAATGCCAAGCGGGGCAACTCAACATCCGGAAACGGGAAAAACAACCAACATGGTACAAACCACTCGCGCCCCACGAGCAAAACTAAACTCTAACAACACCAATCCACACCTTGGTCAACACCAAGCATCAACTTGCCACCACACCGAAACCACTCCGGACTTTACTCCAAATAAACACTAGCTTGCTAGTCTACCAAGATCGCTAGCAACTCCACCGAGGCTACAAACTACACGCCTCCAGCTAGCCAAGCTGAAACTCACTATTTGGGCTGGTGAGCTCGAGAGGCTCTCCACAACCTAGGGTTCTTGGCAACCCTCGACACACACACTGCCTTGGCATACGATCTAAGCGGACAATTTGCTGAACAACAACTCCAATTTCCGGCATCCCAACCATGTTTGCCAACTCCAACTCCTTGGGAACCTAGAGGACCGAAACGCTACTGAGAACGCGTCATCCTCCTACTCAAAGCATCGGCCACAACATAACTTCTACCCAAGGAAGGATCAGAACAACTCTCTTAGCCATGACGATCAGAAACCACGCGGCTTAGCTACCACCGCTCTTGTTCAGTTTCCAACTGAACTCCAACCAACGATCAACAAGAAGATCCGCCAACCAAGCTTAGGCCCAACTTAACAAATCTTGCCTAAGCAACAACTTGATACCACGAGCACGGTATCCTTACCACCTCAACCAAAGCCTTACAACAACCACCTGGAGTCCAACTTCTCAAGGAACTGAGCACGAGATCTCCAAAGCAAACCCTACATGGATCTGAAACTCTCGCCACGGAACGAACCACACAAAACACACTTGTGTGCACAACTCCCAACCTTCCTTTAGAGATCCAAGACTAACAAGCGCTTTTCCACAAAGCAACGATAACTCCTGGCAGCGATACAAACACTCCAAGGAACACCAAAAGTTCCATCTCCACACGATACTCGAAGCTGAGGCAACCTTGCTCTACCAAAGCATAATCATGCCAAACCAAACTTACTTTGTACCAAGCCTCAACCAAGGGTGCTTACCCCTAAGGCATCCAAAACCTCTCGCAAGGCATCAGCTCATCTCGCCTCATAGGCATCCAGCTCATCTCATGAGCATCCAACTCAGGATCCCTCTGCTGGACCAAACTCGCATATACGATGCTCAACTCTCCTCAGATTAGGCCCTCGAAGGTAGTTGACCGCACTACCAACCACAAAGAAAATCTCTTGGCCTTAACACTAGCGCGAGACTCACGCGCACCAACATTTACCCACCGGCAACCTGCTGACTTACTCAACCTCCAGAAACACTGGGAAGAGGCTCCGGCTCCTCTCGAGCATCCTTTCGCTTGTAGTCCATCGACTACCACTGAACTAGCCCTCTGGCACGACCTAAACGGGTGCAACTGCCATAAACAGATCAAGGCTAAAGGAGTACGGCTGAACTCCGAACGGCATAGAACCATCTGCTATGCCCAAGCCAAACTCAAGCTGAGCGGACTTAGTGCCAAAGTGGCACACCAACCAATGCACCTCAAGTGCTACTACTACGAAATCCACATCTGAGGAAGCTGAGCTGTTAAACAACAGCAGGCTCGCAAGGGGGCAAAGATGACCCTTCATCTGCCTCAAGCCACTAACACGGCAACTTGCCAACAAATCGGGCGACTGGTGGAGACTCTGCTAGTCCACCTCTCACAAGGGACTTCCACCACCATCCGATGAACCAAGCAAAGACAGAGCGACACACCTCGGCCTCACGAGCAGCGCAGGCATCCCCACACACGGATGCTAAACTCAAAACTGCCAACTACTTTACTACTAGCGGTGAGGACTTACTAAAACATCGAGCTCTCACAGGCATCCATTTGCCAACCTAGGCGTCTCCATCAACGCCAACAAACTCATCTGAATAAACTGCTTTGATCATGCCCTCCCGGAACCTCAGGGCTACAAAAGCTACTTGGGGGAAAAATCTTTGAAACAAACTCACACCAATTTGGGCTATCTGTGCCGGGACTCCTCACCACGCACTACAAATCGCGCTGGGTCTCCGCTCGACGATAGCTAAAGGCTCGCCATCAAATCTCTCATGGGTGGAGCACACTCTGCTCAAGGAGTCTCACTGAGGCGCCGCTAGCCTCTACCCCCTCCTCTAGGCAACTCAATCGCAGGGGCCAAACGGCATGCGGCCTAACAACCCTGGACTGTGGCCTCAACATCAACACGATCGGTCCAACTCCTCGGTCGGACATGCCAAGCGCCCTGCTCCTCCGGGTGCGATCAACATCTTCGGCGACCGCACGAAGCACCACCACCCTCTCACTAGGGAAAAAGCAAAGAATGGGCCACAAATGGCCAGCGGGAGTCTAAGCTCGCCTCCCTGCGAACGATGTCCCGGGGCATCCGAATCTATCTGGATACCTCAACAAGCTGCTAAACAAACTGCTCGCATTGCGGGAAAGTTGGCATGATGGCTCACTAAGCCCAAACCAACAACGAAGTCGAACCTGCTCGTCTCCGCTCCACAACACTACACAAGGCATACACAAGATGACAGGTATTGTAAATTCTTAACCCTTTTTCCTTTCTAAAACAATAAACCTAGGCGTACCTGATGACTGTCGGAGTGCTGGTGATCATGGAAGGATGACCTACAACAAAGGTCGAGTCCTGAGAATCTATGACTCGAGCTCGATACCAATCAGCTAAAGACAGACCCAAAAAGGGGCTCTAAATGGGCCTTTACCCCAATGCATGTAGTGAAAATAAAAGATATTATGAAAAATACATTTTGGATCCCAAGTAAAAACAGAAACATTCAACAACCAAAACATACATTTCTAAAAGCATACTCGATCAGAGATTTATTTAAACCATTAAAACAAACCACAAGTACAAATATCTTTGGAATCCATAAACGTAAGAAAACATCCACGGGGCTCTGTGTGCCCGTCTACATGCATTCAGGGAAATAACCAAAAGTCAAGAGTCATGATAAATAAAATAGAATAATCAGAGATGACACAGAGGATTCCATGATCACGGCTCCTCCATCGACCATCCCTGTCTCGCCTTGATTACTCGTGGGAAACCACGAGAATAAGGGTGAGTAACGAATTACCAGTAAGAATCCCCAAGCAGGGTACAATACGATATACATGATCATCTAGAAGAATGTATGCAAGCTATGAGTACAAACACAGAGCGGAGCACATAGCTAAGTCCACACTTGGACCTCGGATGCCAACTCGTGGTCTTAGTCAGGAAATACCACAACACACTAAGCGCACTATACGGGAACAAGTCCGGCCTCACTGTCTCATCGTCGATCACGAAAGGTGCACTGGCTCAAGATCCCGAGGAGCTCTCGATCGGCGCTGTAATGGCGTAAGGATGCACGCGTGCTTCTACTGGACTATGGGGTGCGGGTCTAGTGGCAAGTTGCCCATATCCGGATACCACGCCTAACTAAATCTCCGGATCGGTGTCACCGACATAGGGGTGTGAGACACGGACACGTGAACTATGTCGGCTGTACCACCGCACTTTGAGGCTAAGGAAGGTCATGGTAGGCTTACACCGGGAAGCCGTCCTTACCTTAACATGTGGCAATCAAGGGCTCTTTGCCGAACACGCCGAGGACGTGTTTGCGCCGGGACTAGGCATTGCCAAGTCATCATCCCGACCGTTGGGGCATCGCTTAGACTACCACCCTCACCCAAGATTGCGGGGGCCTACCGGTTGGGATAGCTAATCCCTCACGGGGTCCAAGGACGGAGAACTGCGTCTCGAACGTCCTTGCCATAGATGCAAGATACTTTATGCATCGGGCCCGGATGATGCTATCTACGAATTCTAAACCTTAACAATAATAACGATTCAATCAATGCGATCCAATACGTGCTCAACAGATACAAGGAACCTAGCATGATACTACTGAAGCAAGAAGCAGTATCGAACATGCTAGAATAGAATAACCTAGCATGGGCTAACATGAGAAACAATACAAGAGTTCATGCCGATCAGAATTGAACAGAGCACCTAGGGCTAAACATGCTAATAATCATACACGAGGCATACAAAACAACAATCACAAATATACATGAGGCCCACACAACTCCGGTAAGAAATCCTTACCTTGGTGGGAGGCAACTACACACAAAATCCTAAGCTGCGATCGAACCCGAGCTAGCTACCGAGAACCTAACAAAAACAATGATAATCACACTCTAAAGGCTTAAATATAATAAAATAAATAGGGCTCGGCGCAAAGGGAGCAACTCACGCGATGCGGTGACACGCGACGGGCGTGGCAAAGACGGTGGAAATTTCTTCATTGGCGCGGATGGGCGCTGATGGGCGGCAAATGGCGCACACCTTTGGCGTGATGGGCGGCAAATGGGTGCACTGGCGGGCGCTGCTGCGCGCAGACAGACAAAGGGGCCCAGGCGCGGATGCGCGCTAAGCGCGGATGCTGGCAGGACGGCACGTGACGGCACGCGCAGACGCAGTGAAGAAGCGCGCGGGCGCGAGACGCGGCGACAGGCGCTCGGGCTGCGATGCGGACGCGAGCTTCGGTGGCGATGGCGGCGGAGGCTGGCGCGCGGCGGTGCGATCGCGGCGGGCTACTGACGCGGACGGACGCTGTGGATGGTGCGCAGCGCCTCTGCTTTGGCGGGCTGCGGCGGCACTGGCGCTGGCTGCGTCTGCTTTGGCGCGCTGGCGCGTCTGGCGGCGCTTCTTCTTTGGCGCTGGCCGCTGCTGGTGCGATCTGGCCGCTTCTTGCTCGGCCGTTTGCTCGGGTGGTCGCAGCTGGCCGGAGCAGCGCTCCGGGGTGCAAGGGAAGAAAATCACGGCAAGGGGCTTGGGGAGAGAAGAGGTTGGGCGGCCATGGAGTTTTGGGAAGAAAACACAAAACCTAATTTCTTTTCATTTAACCAAATGCACAAAACTCCAAAGATCCAAGGGTAACTAAGATATGACGCGGAAAGAGTAACAAGAGCTCTCCATAGCTCAATCGGCACGCCTCCTCACATGCTTTCAGGAGACCCGGTTGAATCCCAAGCGCAACACAAATTTCCTATATTTTTACTTTTGCATCTATCCATGCTCAAACCCATCCACAAAGCCTCAAAAACTTACATAATACCATCCAATAATTTTAGCAACTGGAAAAAAGATAAACGCGGCCTGACGGCGGCGACCAAATTACCAAAATACCCTGGGGCATACCTCGAAGGCGGGATGAAAACTCAGGCCGTTACGAGATGAGTCCACGGCTCCAGCTCAATGGTGAAGTCCAACTCCCGCCGGGTAAACCCGAAGCAACTCTTCGGGAAAAACATCGCAAACTCTTGCACCACGGGGACCATGTCAGCGATCAACGCAGTACTACTACCTCTCGCGGCTTTGCCAAGAAGCCCCAAGCTCCTCGAGCCAACAATCTATGGGCTTTATTTGCTTTGAGATCAATGGCGGGCAAGTTCGCCACCGGACACCGCTGAAACTTGAAGCTCGGCCTCGGAGGCGGCCTAAACACCACTTCTTTCCGTGGCAGTCTATCAATGCATGGTTCTCGCCAACCAATCCATGCCAAGGATCACATCGAAACCGCTCATAGAAGCAGCACTATGAGGGTAGCCTCTAAAATCTCATCGGATATCTCAGATTCGCCATGCTTAACTCTACTACTAGCTAACATACTCACACCGAAGGAGTGGCAACACACAGCTCAAACCCTAGAGGTTCGAGAGCTCCACACAAGCTTGTCTAACGAATGCATCGAAACAAAGGAATGGGTCGAACCCGAATCAAACAATACAAATGCATAGTGTCAGAAGTAAGACAAGCGGCGTACCGCTGAATTGCATCATCGAGACGCTCCGCCTCGGCGAGTAGTGGCAAACACCCGCCCTTTGTTGGGGCGGTCCCGTCTTGCTAAATCTCGAGTGCAGAATCGGCCAAATGCCCTCCTTGCCACATCTCGTAGCAAGCACGGGCGATGCTCCACACTGCACCATAATGTGCCTTTCCGCACTTGTTGCAATGAGTGGCCGCTGGCCCCGCCCTTGGCGATCCCGGGCTCTACCCGAGGTCGGCGCCGATCTCGACCACTAGATCGCAGCCTGCCGGCGAAGTCTGGCGACCGATTGAGCGGAAACCACTAGAAGTCCTGGACTTCCTCTTCGCCTGGAATCTGGCTTGGCCGTAATGAATCAGCAGTGGCGCAATGAGAATCCTGCTTTGGCGGATACTTCGGGTTATAAATCGTGGCCAACTCTCTTTGCTCGATCATAACTCTCGGGAGCGAGTGCTCGAACATCCGAGCAACCTCCTTCCTCAGCCCACAAATGAACTTCTTAGTCTTGAGCTCCTCGGTGGCAATGAGCTCCGGTGCGAAATAGCTATACTCAGAGAACTTCTTCTCATAGGCGGCAATACTATCTCGATCCCTATTTCGGATTTGAGAAGGCCTCTGCCATCTCCTCGCCGAGCCTCGTCATTAACATACTTAGCTCTGAACTTCGTTCTAAAGAACTCCCTGTGTGGTGGAGAAGACCCAGTGGTCTAGCTCTATCTGTGGACTCCCACCACCACTCACGGTGTGTCGAGAGAACATGGGCCGCACATCTCGGCCTCTGTACATCCTGGGCATCCCATAACTCTAAAGATGTACTCCATTCTTGCCAACCACCGATCGCCACAAGTGGGTTCTCTGAAGCATCAAATTCTCTTGGCTTCCACTAGGTGAAATCTTTCAACCACTTGCCAAACTCGGCCCCCTCTGCACTATCAAGTGAGTCCGACCGGTCTCGATGACCCTGCCCCTCCGGTTGAGCTACCGGCTCACTGGGAGCTGGGGTGCTCTCTTTGCATGAGTGTGTCAATTGGGCTATCTGTGCCCTAGACTCTCTCTCTACTGCGCCGCTAGCGCGCTGAGTTTCAGCTCTCTGCTCGGCCATTAGGCCCATCATCATGTCTCTCATAGCAGAAATATCTCCACTGAGCTATACCTTGAGGCATAGCGCCTCCGCCCCTTCTCTGGGCAAGTTAACCTCTGGTGCCACGGGCGCCTACGAGCCTGATATACCCTGTCAGCTGCGGCTCTGCAAAGCATATCTATTTGCGATTCCAGACGGACTGCTCCACTACGTGTAACCGGCATCTTTGGCGATCTACACGGAAACCACAACGGGTTGGTCCACGCTCGGACTTTCTCTGCCAACAAAGATAACACATGTGTATCTGCATATAGTATCATAAACAAAACCCTTAGCTTATTGAACTTAGACAAACTGGCGGCCTTGGAGTGCTTTGGAGATCATGGGAACACAACCTACAAACAAAGTTAGTCTCTGAGAATCTATGACTACGTGCTCGATACCAAGCTGTAAAGACCCAACCGAAGATGGGACTAAATCTAGATCTTTACTCAAGCATGCAAGTGAAAAGCTTAAAAGGACCCAGGTGGGGTCGGTTTGTAAAACTTTTCAAATATAAGAGTGGAAAACATTAAAAACAAAGTAAACATTCATTAAGCGAAACGAACCATTCAAATTAAAAGCAGTGGATCTGATCAAGACTTTCCTTAAAACATAAAATAGTTCAAATCATAGTTTTCCCTACGGACCTAAGTCCAACTACATGTCTGAAATCCAAAAGCAGTAAAATAAGACACGACAGAGTGTCAAGAAGCATCCATGATCTCCCAGCTCTCTCCGCTAGCCACCTCGTGTCTTTGTCCCAAGTTACCGTGGAAGAAACCACGATAAGGGTGAGTATAAACATACTCAGTAAGAACCCCGACCGGGAGTGCGATACGATGCAATCTATCATCTAGCAACCTAGTACACATGCCACAAATATCAACACGGATCTTAGCTCAACGAGCTCACAAGGCAAATCCGGAATCCTCGGAAGTCTCCTACTTAGGCCTAATGATTGGCTCTCAAACCAATCCCGGGACATCTCCAAGGGTCTTTCTCCCTTGGCCACTTGATCGACTCTAAAACCGATCCCAAGATGTTCGTCACCGTCGAGGGTCTTTCTCCTCGACCAATTGATTAACTCTAAAGTCAATCCCAATGGGTGTCCTCAAGGGCCTCTTACCCTCGCTTATAACCGGACTATCGGAGAGTACCCAAGTCCGGCTCTAAACGGGAAGGAATTGGTGTACTCACGAACATTAGCCCGGGGAGCTCTCCGAACCGGCTACTAACGCGTGCAGTGCGCGCACACCGCATGCTCTTCTCGCAACCGGCGTAAATGCGGGGCCTAAGGGCAAACTACGCGGGCAGTGCACGCATGCCTAAGACTCGGAAATGGTGTCACGAACACACGATGAGTGCGAGGCCCTCGGCACTCATCACCGCGGACTGTACCACCGACACGAAGCTAAGAACCGCCAAGGTAGGCTTGCACCGTTAGCGTGGTTCCGCTCTAGCGGGCTACAAACTAGGCTTATGCCAATGAGGTAGCTAATCCTCTTTGGCTGCCGGGGAAGCAAGGTACGTTATGCTTCGCTCTACTCCCGACCGGTGGGGACAAGGTGCACGTTATGTCCGCTCTCGGCCTCTAGATGATATCAAACCCTATCATACTATCTTAGACTACCAAGCACGTGATTCTGGCTAACATTCACAAAGACATCTGTCATACATAGCCTAGCATGATACTACGAGCTTAAAGCGGGAATCTCAAGCATCTTTGGAAGAACAAACCTAGCATGGCACTAACATGTACAAAAAGGCAAAACATGCTAGCAAGAATTCAATCACTAGCTATCCTATCCACTAACATGCTCATAAAGGTAAACAAGCATACAAGGCACAATTAAGAAAGCATAGCGGGGTCCACACAACCACGGTAGGAAGTCCTTACACGGAAACAAGTGGAGAATAGCTATCACAACCAAAAAGACCCTCGAGCTTAATACGAACTCGAGCAACCTAGGCATAAATAAAGCATCCTAAGTAAATACATACTGACGTAAGCTTAGAAAACACAAAGGGATTGGTTCGGGAATTACCACCGAGAGGACACGGGCCTCGGCAGCAAGGTGGGTGGCTTGGGCTGCTTTGGAGTGGTGGCGAAGGCTGGGCGCGTGCACGTCGCGGCGACACGCAATGCGGCATGCTGGCGGGTGTGCGGTGCAAAGGCGGCGCGACGAGCGAGCGCTCGGCTGGGTTGGCGCGCGGCGAGGGGTCACGCTGAGCGGCGGGGCAGCGCGCGGCGGCGCGCTGTCAGGCTGCGTTGCGGTTGCGCTGTGCGGCGACCACGAGCGACGCCGGGCGGTCTGGCGGCCACGAGGCGACGTCGGCGGCGATGGGTGTGCGACGGTGGGGCCACAGTCCGCAGCGTGCAATGGCCGGGCGAAGCGAGAGGTTGGGCGCGCAGGGGTGTGCGAGCGGGGTGGTGCGATGGAGCGGTGGTGCGCGGCGGCTAGGGTGGGTGGCTCGGGGTGGTTCGATGGTGGTTCGATGGTGTGGCTAGAAATTTTGCTCGGCTAGGGTTTTAGGAGAGAGAGAGAGAGAGAGAGAGAGAGAGAGAGAGACGGCCAACAAAGGGAAAAATAGGGGTTTCTTGATTTTTCCTTCTCTTCCTTATTTTAAATAGGGTTAGGAAACCTAAAATTCCCTTCCCAAGGATTTTTCTCTTGCGGGTCCCGGCTAAAGAAATTCTTTTCTCTTTTTAGTTCAAATTCTTATTTAAAACTCCAATTCCACCATCTAGGGCAAGGGTTCAATTCCCAAAGGATCCAATTAATTCCCAATTAATTTTGCTATTAACCGGGAAGGAAAACGGGGCCGTTACAACAGCCACTCCCTCCTTAGACACAACGTGTCCCAGAAAAGCTACCTCCTCGAGCCAAAAGTCACACTTTGAGAACTTCGCATAGAGCTTGTTCTCGCGCAAGGCTGCCAAAATCTGCCTTAGGTGCGAGGCATGGTCCTCCTTAGACTTAGAGTACACAAGAATGTCGTCTATGAACACGATGACAAAGCGGTCCAAGAACGCCTTGAACACCCTGTCCATCATGTCCATGAGTGCAGCTGGGGCGTTCGTCAGTCCGAAAGACATGACTACGAACTCATAATGCCCATACCTCGACCTGAACGCTGTCTTGGGAATATCTGCATCCCGAATTCTCAACTGGTGGTAGCCCGACCTCAAGTCAATCTTCGAAAACACACAAGCTCCACGGAGTGGTCAAACAGTCATCGACGAGGCGCGCGGATACTTGTTCTTAATGGTTACCTTGTTCGGTTCCTGTAATCGATGCATAGACGCATCGAGCCATCCTTTTTCTTAACAAACAGCACGGGTGCTCCCCACAAGGACACACTTGGCCGAATAAATCCTCTGTCAAGCAACTCCTGCAGCTGTTCTTTTAACTCTTTCAGTTCTGCTGGCGCCATACGATAAGGAGCTTTCGAGATAGGGCGAGTCCCCGGCTCAAGCTCTATTGAGAAGTCCACCTCTCTCTTTGGCAGCCGGGCAACTCTTTAGGAAAAACATCTGCAAACTCTTGCACTATGGGCACCTGCTCAACAGATAACTGGTCACGGTTCTCCCGGCCAACTCGGCTAAGAAACCCCAAGCTCCTCGAGCTAACAAACGGTGAGCTTTAAGCGCCGAAATCACCGGCGGACACACCCCACTGGGTGCCCCGAAATTTAAAGCTAGGCCCACTGGCGGCACGAACACCACCTCCTTACAACGACAGTCCAATCATAGCGTGGTTATCACCTAACCAATCCATGCCGAGGATCACATCAAAACCGCTCATAGCTAACACTATGAGGGTAACTCGCAGAGTCGGTCGGACACTGTATGCGACCATCCCTTACCTTCAGCTGCTAGACATACTAGTTTCGAGGGAGTAGCGACAGATAACTCAAAACCTAGAGGCTCTAAATTCATGCAAGCACGCTCAAAGAAAAAGCAAAGAGAAACAAAAGAATGGGTGGAACCCGAATCAAACAACACAAAGGCGAGGTGATCAAGAACTAGGAGCGCACACCTTGCTGCGGTCAGCTCTCTCGGTCTCTGGCGAGTCGTAGCATATACTCTTCCTCCTCTTTGAAGCTGGTTGTGCTACCACCGCTTATACAGTTGCAATGTCGGGCCTGATATCCCTCCTTACCACGATTATAGCAAGCTCTAGGGTTACCACCACAAGGCCCCAATCTTTGTTTACCACAGGGTCTACAATACGGTGGCGGCCTCCCTACGCCCTGTTGGCGAGGCTGATCGCGGTTACGATCCCGGTGCTGGTCTCTGCCATGATAAGTACCCTGACGGCGCTGACCGCCTCCATGTCCATTACCTCCTGCGTCAAACTTACGCTTCTGACCCGAGTACACTGGGGCCTTCTGCACCACAGTACTAACAACCTGCTCTGGAGGATACTTTCCATCATAAATAGTTGCCAAGCTGACCGCCTTGGCAAAAGTCTCTAGGGCCTGTGCCCTAACATCCTGAGACACTCCCTGCCTCAGACCCGCAATAAACTTCCTGATCTTCAGCTCAGGAGTAGCAATCAACTACGGTGCGAAGTACCCATACTCCGAAAATTTCCTCTCATACACCTCGATTGGGTCAGACCCCTACTTAAGGTTCGAAAACAGCTCAATCATCTTTTCTTGGGCCTCTTCACTGATAAATTTTGCCTTGAACTCAGCCTTGAAGAATTCCCGTGTGGTAGGGGGGAGACCAGTGGTCTCTCACTCAAGGTGGAATCCCACCACCACTTAGTCTGTTCGGCTAAAGCATGAGCTGCACATCGAGCTCGCTGCACCTCAGGACAAGCCATCACCATAAAAGTATACTCTAGCTTGGCAATCCACCTGGCTGCCACCAGTGGTTCTCCAGGGGCACTAAACTTCTCTGGCTTCCATTTGACGAAATCTTTTAGCCACTTGCCCAAATCCTCAGCACCTTCTGCCACAACGGCCTCGTTCACAATTGGCTCTCTGCTGAGTCAAGGTGATCTTTGGTGGCACTGCGGTCCTCTGCTGAACCAACTCGGTCAGCTGCTCTATCTGAATCTGGGACTCCTCCCTCTGTGCAGCTAACAGAGCCTGCGTCTCAGCCCTCTGTTCGGCCCTCTGGTCAGACAGCAACCCAACCATAAGAGCCCTCATGGACTCCACAAAAGCAACTCCCGGTGCAGCCTCCCTAGGCCGAGTTGCCTCCACGCCCTCACCGGGCAACACAGCAGAAGGGCCTATAGGCGGCCTAACATCAGCATCAGCTTGGGACGACGTCCCTCCCGTGTCGGAATCAATACGAACGCCCTGGTTGGTCGGCCTCGAGCCTCCCTGCCCTCTACGAGTGACTGGCATAATGACAATCTACACTCAAACGAACAATGAGTCAGAACCTGTTTTCCCTGCTTCTCAACAACAAGTCATATACATGCAAGGTGCAAATGGTATTGAAATTCTTAACCCTTAACCTTAAACTTTCGGACATACTTGATGGCTGGCGGAGCGCTGATGATCATGGAAAACAACCTACAACTGCAGGTCAGTCTACAGAACCTATAACTCTGGGCTCTAATACCAACTGTAAGGACCCGACCCAAAGAAACGGTCGTTAACCTAGATCCTTACTTAGCATGCAAGTCTAGGAATGTAAAACACCATCCAACTGTAATAATTTAAGACTTTTGCAATCAACAACACTTTAAACAAACCACAAAAGCCAATGTAAAAATCAAGAGTAATTTGACTGATCAGTGCTTTTCTTAAAAACAAATAAGAGTACGGTACGAGAACCATAAAATGGTTTGAGTGTTTCCCTAGGGACTCAAGTCCCACTACATGCTAAATCATAAAGAAAACAATTAAAGAACATGCATCCCAGAGTCAGCTATCCATGATCATCCAAATTGCCTCCTCCTAGCCATCCCGCCGATGTCCCAAGTTACAGTGGAAAACCACAGAAAATAAGGGTGAGCAACGAGTTACTCAGTAAGAATCCCCAACCGGGGTACAATACGAAAACATATCATTTAGCACACGGACATGCAACCATGCAATGACTCAGAGCAAACAGATGGGTCAACAGAACGTCACTCCTGGGGCTTGCCTATTTGAGGCTTACAGCTACCAGCTACCCTAGGTTCCACACCTGGGTGTCCTTCGAGCCTTACACAACCTAGGACTCAGTGTTGCCCATCGGGGACTTATACACCTAGGATGCCCATCAGGGTCTTTGTAACGACCCAGGTTTTTCTTCCCAGTCTTCCGGGTATGCCCTAGGGGTAATTTGGTAATTTGGTCGGGCCGTCAGGGTCGTTTGTGTCTTTTCCAGTTACTAAAATTATTGGATGGTTTTTTTAGGTTTTTGGAGGGGTTTGAGGTTTGGTTTGAGCAAGGTTTGATGCAAAAGTAAAAATAAAGGAAATTGTCTTTGCAGCCGGGTTTGAAACCGGGTCTCCGGGAAGCTTGTAGAGAGGTGTGCCAATTGAGCCATTAGGTGCTCTTGTTACTCTTTCTGCATCACATCTTAGTTAACCTTGGATTTTGGAGTTTTGGTGCATTTGGTTAAATGAAATAGAATTAGGTTATTCCATCTTCTTCTCCAAAACACCTCTTGGCCGCCCAAGCTCTCCATCTCCATAGCCTTGCCGATTCTTCATCCTTGCATCTCCTTGGGTTCGATCATCATCATTCCGGGTAGGTATTGATCTTCTTCTTCTTCTTCTCATCCGTTTGGTGTGCGTTTGGCCAAGTGAAAAGAGGTGTGTTGTGTGTGTTGTGTTGATTGCAACACCCGAGTGTAGCCGAGCAAAGAAAGACAGACGCTCATCGATCGCCAGACGCCAGATCTGGCCCTGTCCAGCGGCTTGCTTGCGTTCGCCCAAAGAAGACAGATCGCCCGATCGCTCGTGACGCCAGAGGTCCTCGCCTCGCAGCGCAGCGTCGGCCAGCGCGCCGCGTCGCCATCGCGCGCCCTCGCCGTGTCCGCTTCGCGCGGCCGCTTGCTTTCGCTCGCGCGCCCTCGCCGTGTCCGCTTGCCGACCGCTCGCCGCGCGCGCCGCGCGACGTTCGCCGCGCGCGCGCTCCGCCGAGCTGCTCGCCGTCGCTGTGTCGCATCGCCGACGCCAGCGCCGCCGCGCCGCCGCCCAGACGCGCTCGCGCTGCGCTCGCGTCCTGCCGTCTTGCCGTGCGGTAGCGCGCGGTAGCGCGTCCTTGCCGTGCCGGCCGCCAAAGAGCCCCAAGCTCGTGTCGTCGCGCCGCGTGAGTTCCTTCGAGCTTAGCTTTGTTCTATTGTTGTTTAGATATTTTAGATGCTGATTATTGTTGGTTTGCTAGGTTCCCGCTCGCTAGCTCGGGATTGTTCGCAGACTTAGGATTTGTGTGTAGAAGTCTTCCGACCAAAGTAAGGATTTCTTACCGGGGTTGTGTGGACCTGCGGTATATTTGTGATTGTTGTTTTGTATGCTCGTGTATGATTACTAGCATGTTTATCTCTAGGTGCTCTGCTCAATTCTGATTGGCATGAACTCTTGTATTGTTTCTCATGTTAGCCCATGCTAGGTTGTTCTATTCTAGCATGTTCGATATCTGTTCTTGCTTCGTAGTATCATGCTAGGTTCTTTGTATCCGATGAGCACGTATTGGACTGCATTGATTGAATCGTTATTATTGTTAAGGTTTAGAATTGAGGTAGATAGAATCATCCGGGCCCGATGCATAAAGTATCTTGCATCTATGGCAAGGACGTTCGAGACAGTTCTCCGTCCTTGGACCCGTGAGGGATTAGCTATCCCAACCGGTAGGCCCCGCAATCTTGGGTGAGGGTGGCGATCGTTAAATGCCCCAACGGTCGGGATGATGACTTGGCGTTGCCTCGCGTCCCGGCGATCGGCACGTCCTCGGCGTGTTCGGCCGTAGCCCTCGATTGCCACTGTTAGGGCAAGGACCGCTTCTCGGTGTAAGCCTACCACGACCGGTTCCTTAGCCTCAAAGTGCGGTGGTACAGCCGACATAGTTCACGTGTCTAGGTCTCACACCCCTATGTCGGTGACACCGATCCGGAGATTTAGTTAGGCATGGTGATCGAACACGGGCGGCTTGCCACTAGACCCGGCACCCCGCAGTTTGCGAGAGCATGCGGTGCGCGCTTACGCTCATTACTGGGCGCCGACCGGAGAGCTCCTCGGGATCTTGAGCTAGTGCACCTTTCGTATCGACGATGAGATGAGCAGCCGAGGCGGGACTTGTTCCCGTATAGCGCGTATAGTGTATTGTGGTATTTTTTCCGGACT
Organism: Sicyos edulis; assembly: GCA_036507275.1. Classification (NCBI taxonomy): domain Eukaryota; kingdom Viridiplantae; phylum Streptophyta; class Magnoliopsida; order Cucurbitales; family Cucurbitaceae; genus Sicyos; species Sicyos edulis. Next base: position 21,536,830 of record CM071857.1, on the reverse strand, counting down.
AAGACCCCGAGATGGCATCCGAGGTCCAAGTGTGGACTTAGCTATGTGCTCCGCTCTGTGTTTGTACTCATAGCTTGCATACATTCTTCTAGATGATCATGTATATCGTATTGTACCGGTTGGGGATTCTTTACTGGGTAATTCGTTACTCACCCTTATTCTCGTGGTTTTCCACGGGTAATCAAGCGGGAGACAGGATGGTCGATGGAGGAGGCGTGATCATGGAATCCCTGCTGTCATCTCACGATTATTCTATTTTATTTATCATGACTCTTGACTTTTGTTATTTCCCGAATGCATGTAGAGCGGGCATAGAGCCCCGTGGATGTTTTCTTACGTTTTATGGATTCCAGCATATTTATACTTGTGGATTGTTTTAATGGTTTAAATAAATCTCTCGATCGAGTATGCTTTTAGAAATGTATGTTTTGGTTGTTGAATGTTTCTGTTTTTACTTGGGATCCGAAATGTATTTTTCTTAATATCTTTTATTTTCACTACATGCATTGGGGTAAAGGCCCATTTAGAGCCCCTTTGGGTCTGGTCTTTCTGCTTGGTATCGAGCTCGAGTCATAGATTCTGTGAGACTCGACCTTTTGTTGTAGGTCGTTTTCCATGATCATCAAGATCTGGCTGGACCATCATCAGCACGCCTAGATTTATTGTTTTAGAAAGGAAAAGGGTTAAGAATTTACAATACCTATCATCTAGTGTATGCCTTGTTTGGTGTTGTGGAATGGTGACAGTGTGTTTTGATTCGTTGTTGGTTTGGATGTAGATCGCCAAAGATGCCACCACCCGTATACCATGAGAGGAGGTTCGAGAGCGGTCGAGGTATCGTGGATCGGATTCGACATCGCAGGACATCGTCCCAAGCCGAGGATCGATGGCATTCCACCAAAGAGCTCCTCTGTTACGCCTAGAGCGGGCGTTGAGGCGATCGAGCGCCGTGGAGATCGCTCCTGGAGCAGAGTTTGTTGAGTCTATGAGGGCTTTTATGGTCAGCATGTTGAGTGACCAGAGGGGCGAGACCAGTGCCTTGTTGGCGCTGTTAGCAGCAGGAAGAGTCTCGAGCCCGGATCGAGCGGTGACTCGATTGGTTAGCGAGCTCAGAGCTCCTCCAGCTCCCGAGGAGCAAGTAGCCCAGAGGCAGATATGGCAGAGGTGCCGAGGAATTGGGTAGGTGGTCAAGGATTTTGTGAAGTGGAAGCTCGAGAAGTTTGATGCCACCGGTGATGCGTTAGCGGCGGCCTGGTGGATTGCCCATTTGGAGTACACCTTCCCGATCATGGTGTGCCCCGATATTCAGAGGCCGAGATGTGCGGCTCATGTGCTAGGAGGCACAATGAGATGGTGGTGGGAGTCCACCTTGAGCGAGAGACCACTGGGTCTCCACCCGCTACTTGGGAGTTCTTCAAGGTGAGTTCAGGTAAAGTTCATCGGTGATGAGGCTCGGAGAAGATGGTGGAGCTCTTCCAGAACTCGAAGCGTGGTCTCGATTCCATTGAGGAATATGAGCGCAAGTTCTCGTGAGTATGGATATTTTGCTCCTCGATTGATTGCCACCCCAGAGTGAAGATTCGGAAGTTCATATCCGGATTGAGGCAGTGGTGTTTCCTGAGATGTCGTGGCTCGTGCCCCGACACTTATGCTAGGGGCTGCCCGATTAGCCACGATCTATAATGGGAAGTATCCTGCTGAGCGGGTTGTTGCCGCTCCTGTTCAACGTCATGTCCCCAGCAATTGTGGGGGCGTAAGAGAAAGTTTGACTTCGGGAGGCGGCGCGCCGCCAAGGGCGCTTGCAACGAGATCGGTGAGAGCTCCAATCCGCTTCCAGCCCCGACAAAGCAGGAGGACCCAAGCGATTTCCGCTTGTGCTACTTGTAGGAAAGTCCACGCCGAGCTTGTCACTGGACCTAGATTGTGCTTCCGTTGTGGTAGAGAGGGTCACATGGCCCGTTTTTGTGATCACCCGGCTATGGCGGCTCACCCAATAGCAGCAGAAATAGGTCGAGTGTTTGCTACGACCGTCAGAGGCCGAGCGCACGGATGCCACTGTGGCGGTGTACGCTTCTTGTTTTAGATCACTCGCGCATTTGTCTTGTTTGATTCTCTGGTTCTACGCATTCATTTGTATCTCGTGTTGTTTCTTCGAGCATGCTAAGTTAAGACTAGAGCCTCTAGGTTTTGAGTTATCTGCTGCAACTCCTTCGGGAGTTAATATGTCGGCTAGAGATAAGATTAAGGATGGCCGGATCGAGATATTCGGAGAGTTGCTTGTGGCTACGCTCATAGTTCTCGCCTATGAGCGGTTTTGATGTGATTCTTGGTATGGAGTGGTTAGTCGCTAACCACGCGTTGATTGACCGCCACCGGAAAGAAGTAGTGTTCAGACCGCCAGTCGGCCTAGCTTTAAGTTTCGTGGAGTCCAGGTGGAGTTTGCCCGCCGATGGTGTCACCGTGAAAGCTCGTCGCTTGCTAGCTCATGGAGCTTGGGGCTATCTAGCCAAGTTATGCGGGAAGAGCGCCTCATCCGTCTCTGCTGATCGTACCGGCCGTGCGCAGGAGTTTGCGGACGTGTTTCTGAGGAGTTACCGGGTTGCCCAGAAGAGAGAGGTTGACTTCACAATTGAGCTCGAGCCGAGGACCCTCCCTATCTCGAAGGCTCGTATCGTATGGCGCCAGTGAGTTAAAGGAATCAAGATTCGATTGCTGCAGGAGATGTTAGACCGAGGGTTCATCCGTCCAAGTGTGTCCCCGTGGTAGAGCACGATTCTGTTTGTGAAAAAGAAGGATGGTTCTATGCGCTTATGTATTGATTACCGCGAGCTTAATAAGGTGTGATGAAGAATAAGTATCCGTTGCCCGTGATCGATGATTTGTTCGATCGCCTTCGAGGAGCTTCAGTGTTCTCCAAGATAGATCTCGAGGTCCGGTTACCATCGATTGCGGATCGGGGATGCCGACATTCCTAAGATCGCTTCTCAGTCTAGATATGGTCACTATGAGTTTGTGGTCATGTCGTTTGGATTGACCAATGCCCCGCCCGCGTTCATGGACATGATGGATAGGGTGTTCAAATCATTTTTGGACAAATTTCGTCATCGTGTTCATTGACGATATTCGATTTATTCGAGGTCTAAAGAAGACCATGCAGAGCATTTGAGGCGAGTATTGGCGGCTTTGAGGAAAACCACTTTATGCGAAGTTTTCCAAATGTGATTTCTGGTTGGAGTAGGTGGCCTTCCTAGGCCACGTAGTTTCGAGAGATGGTATAGCCGTGGACCCCGCGAAGATTGAGGTCGTGAGTTCATGGGCCAAGCCGACTTCGAGCTGCCGAGATTCGCAGACTTTCTAGGTTTGGCGAGTTACTACCGTCGGTTCGTCAAGGACTTTTCTGCTATAGCCTCGCCCCTCACTCGTCCGACGAGGAAGGGTGTCGAGTTTGTTTGGGACAAAGAGTGTGATGAGAGCTTTGCTGTGCTCAAGCGCGATTTGACTTCAAAGACTGGTGTTGGCGATCCCGGAGGGGACAGTGGTTTCGTGGTCTCTGATGATGCTTCCAAGTTTGGATTAGGTTGTGTGTTGATGCAAAGACGGAAGGTCATTGCCTATGCTTCCCGTCACCAAGCCGTATGAGCGTAACTACCCGACTCATGATATGGAGTTGGCGCAGTGGTGTTTGCAATCAAGATTTGGAGGCATTACCAGACGGTGAGCGGATTCAGATGTTTACCGATCACCGAGCCTCAAGTATCTGTTTACTCGTAAGGAGTTGAATATGAGGCGCAGGAGATGGTTAGAGTTGGTAAAGGATTATGATCTGCGAGATTTTGTACCATCCGGTAAAGCCAATGTAGTGGCCGATGCTTTGAGCGATAAAGACGCCGCACTCTGCGGGCGTTGTTGAGTTCTCACCAGTTTGCGAGAGAGTTCGAGCGGGCCGAGGTTGCGTGTTGTTGGGAGAGGTTACCGCCTGTGGTAGCTCGATTGACTGCTCAACCGTCGATTCGGCAATGGGATTATAGACGACCCGGTTGGGTGACCCCGCACTTAAGAGATTGGTTGATGAGTCAAGTCTTGACGGTGACTTTGACTTTGTGTATTCACCGATGTGGGTTGACTTATAGAGGCCGGTTGTGTGTTCCGGACATTGCGAGTTTGCGAGCCGAGTTGCTCTCTGAGGCCCACTGTTCCCCTTTTGCTTGGCACCTGGGGTACCAAGATGTATCAAGACCTTAAGCGGACTTTTCGGTGGATGGGGATGAAGAGAGATGTGGCAGAGTTTGTCACCGGTGTCTCACTTGTCGCAAGTGAAGGCACCCCAGCAGAGGCCACCATTAGTTTGTTGCAATGACCCATCGAGTGTACCCCAGTGGAAATGGGAAGAGATCTCTATGGACTTTATATCCTGGTTTGCCAAGGACTCGAGGAAGTTCTCTCATTTGGGTGATAGTCGACCGTTTGACCAAGAGCGCACACTTCATTCCCTGACGAGACACTTATACCGTGGGAACAATTGGCGCACTATTTTTGGAGCAGATCATACGTTATCATGGTGTACCGGTGAGGATTGTGTCCGATCGTGACTCGCGGTTCACTTCTCGTTTCGAGAGCGCCTAGAAGGGTTTGGGCACGAGTGCGCCAAAGATGACTTTTCACCCTCGGACGGATGGTCGATCGAGAGAGTGAATCGATTCTCGAGGATATGTTGAGGGCTTGTGTGTTGGATTTCCCGTGCGATTGGGACCGAGATTCAGTATTTTGATGGAGTTTGCCTATAACAACGATTACGATCGACGATTGGATGGCTCCATTCGAGGCATTGTATGGTAAGCGTTGTTCGGTCCCCGTGTTCGGGAAGAGGTTGGTGATAGACGAGTTTTGGGTCCCGAAAGTTACCGCAGATTGACCAATGGTGCGATGCGTAAGATTAGAGCTCGTATGTTGACCGCTCGCGAGCAGCAGAAGAGTTACGCCGATGTTCGGCGTCGAGATTTGGAGTTTGAGGTTGGTCGGCATGTGTTCCTTAAGGTTGCTCCGATGCGAGGTGTTACGAGGTTTGCAAGCGTGGGAAGTTGAGTCCCCGATTTGTTGGTCCGCTTGAGATCCTAGAGAGGATTGGCAGAGTTGCTTACCAGTTAGCCCTACCTCCGTCACTATCGGCGGTGCATAGTGTTTTTCATGTATCGATGTTGAGGCAAGATGTGCCGGACCCCGTCGCACATTGTGGACTTTGAGCCTTTGCGGTGAATGAGGATTTGAACTTCGAGGAAAAGCGGTGAGGATCCTTGCCTTTGAGACCAAGACGCGTTGCGTAATCGCGAGATTCGTTTGGTAAAGGTTCGATGGAAGAGTCGGGGTTCGAGGAAGCCACTTGGGAGCGGGAAGACGAGATGAGGTTGCATTACCCCGAGCTGTTTTTGTTTTAAGGACTTTCGAGGACGAAAGTCATAAAAAGGAGGGAATATTGTAACGACCTGTGTTTTTCTTCCCGGTCTTCCGGTATGCCCTAGGGGTAATTTGGTAATTTGGTCGGGCCGTCGGGAGTCGTTTGTGTCTTTCGATTACTAAAATTATTGGATGGTTTTTGTAGGTTTTTGGAGGGGTTTGAGGTTTGGTTTGAGCAAGGTTTGATGCAAAAGTAAAAATAAAGGAAATTGTCTTTGCAGTAGGGGTTTGAACCAGGGTCTCCGGGAAGCTTGTAGAGAGGTGTGCCAATTGAGCCATTAGGTGCTCTTGTTACTCTTTCTCGCATCACATCTTAGTTAACCTTGGATTTTGGAGTTTTGGTGCATTTGGTTAAATGAAATAGAATTAGGTTATTCCATCTTCTTCTCCAAAACACCTCTTGGCCGCCCAAGCTCTCCATCTCCATAGCCTTGCCGATTCTTCATCCTTGCATCTCCTTGGGTTCGATCATCATCATTCCGGTAGGTATTGATCTTCTTCTTCTTCTTCTCATCCGTTTGGTGTGCGTTTGGCCAAGTGAAAAGAGGTGTGTTGTGTGTGTTGTGTTGATTGCACCGGTAGAGTGTAGCCGAGCCAAGAAGACAGATCGCACCGATCGCTCGCTGACGCCCAGATCTGTCCCAAAGAGCCTTGCTGCGTTCGCCCAAGAAGACAGACGATCGCCTCAGCAAATGCCACATCGCCCGGCCGATCGCCGCACGCCAGATCTGTCCCCCAAAGCCTTGCCGCTGTCGCTCGCCAAAGAAGACAGACGCCCGATCGCCGACGCCAGAGGTCTCGCCAGCGCCCGCGCGTCCGGCCCGCTCCTCGTCGCCGCCATCGCGCGCCTCGCGCCGTGTCCGCTTGCCGACCTCGCTCGCGCGCCCTCGCCCGTGTCCGCTTGCGAATCGCTCGCCGCGCGCGCCGCCAGACGTTCGCGCGCGCAAGCGTCCTCGCTGAAAGCTGCTCGCCCGTGTCGCATCGCGACGCCAGCGCCGCGCGCGCCGCCGCCGCTGACGCCGCGCGCGCGCGCGCCTCGCTGCCGTGTCGTGCGGTAGCGGCAGCCAGCAGCCAAGCGTCTGCCGTGCCGTGTAGCGTCGCTGCCGTGCCGGCTCGCCGCCCAAGCAGCCCCAAGCTCGTGTCGTCGCGCCGCGTGAGTTCCCGAGCCGAGCTTGTTGTTCTATTGTTGTTTAGATATTTTAGATGCCGATTATTGTTGGTTTGCTAGGTTCCCGCCGCTAGCTCGGGATTGTTCGCAGACTTAGGATTTGTGTGTAGAAGTCTTCCGACCAAAGTAAGGATTTCTTACCGGGGTTGTGTGGACTCTGCGGTATATTTGTGATTGTTGTTTTGTATGCCTGTGTATGATTACTAGCATGTTTATCTCTAGGTGCTCTGTTCAATTCTCGATGGCATGAACTCTTGTATTGTTTCTCATGTTAGCCCATGCTAGGTTGTTCTATTCTAGCATGTTCGATATCTGTTCTTGCTTCGTAGTATCATGCTAGGTTCTTTTATATCGATGAGCACGTATTGACCGCATTGATTGAATCGTTATTATTGTTAAGGTTTAGAATTGAGGTAGATAGAATCATCCGGCCCGATGCATAAAGTATCTTGCATCTATGGCAAGGACGTTCGAGACAAGATTCTCGATCCTTGGACCCCGTGAGGGATTAGCTATCCCAACCGGTAGGCCCCCGCAATCTTGGGTGAGGGTGGCAGATCGTTAAATGCCCCAACGGTCGGGATGATGACTTGGCATTGCCTCGTCCCGGCAAATCGGCACGTCCTCGGCGTGTTCGGCCGTAGCCCTTGATTGCCACTGTTAGGGCAAGGACCGCTTCTCGGTGTAAGCCTACCACGACCGGTTCCTTAGCCTCAGTGCGGTGGTACAGCCGACATAGTTCACGTGTCCAGTCTCACACCCTATGTCGGTGACACCGATCCGGAGATTTAGTTAGGCATGGTGGATCGAACACGGGCGACTTGCCACTAGACCCGGCACCCGAGTTTGCGGAGCATGCGGTGGCGCGCTTACGCTCATTCTGGCGCCGATCGAGAGCTCCTCGGGATCTTGAGCTAGTGCACCTTTCGTATCGGCGAGAAGCCGAGGGCGGGACTTGTTCCCGTATAGCGCGTATAGTGTGTTGTGGTATTTTTCCGGACTAAGACCACGAGATGGCATCCGAGGTCCAAGTGTGGACTTAGCTATGTGCTCCGCTCTCGTGTTTGTACTCATAGCTTGCATACATTCTTCTAGATGATCATGTATATCGTATTGTACCCGGTTGGGGATTCTTCTGGTAATTCGTTACTCACCCTTATTCTCGTGGTTTTCCCACGCTGTAATCAAGGCGGGAGACAGGATGGGTGATGGAGGAGCCGTGATCATGGAATCCTCTTCATCATCTCGATTATTCTATTTTATTTATCATGACTCTTGACTTTTGTTATTTCCCCTGAATGCATGTAGACGGGCACACAGAGCCCCAGGATGTTTTCTTACGTTTTATGGATTCCAAAGATATTTATACTTGTGGATTGTTTTAATGGTTTAAATAAATCTCTCGATCGAGTATGCTTTTAGAAATGTATGTTTTGGTTGTTGAATGTTTCTGTTTTTACTTGGGATCCGAAATGTATTTTTCTTAATATCTTTTATTTTCACTACATGCATTGGGGTAAAGGCCCATTTAGAGCCCCTTTTGGGTCGGGTCTTTACAGTCTTACACCTCCAACTCAGTGATGCCCATCGGGGACTTATACACCTAGGATGCCCGTCGGGGTCTTACACCTCCAACTCAGTGATGCCCATCGGGGACTTATACACCTAGGATGCCCATCGGGGTCTTACACCTCGAACTCAGTGATGCCCATCGGGGACTTATACACCTAGGATGCCCATCGAGGTCTTACACCTCCAACCCAGTGATGCCCATCGGGGACTTATACACCTAGGATGCCCATCGGGGTCTTACACCTCCAACTCGGTGATGCCCATCGGGACTTATACACCTAGGATGCCCATCGGGTCTCACACCTCCAACTCGGTGATGCCCATCGGGACTTATACACCTAGGATGCCCATCGGGGACTTACACCTCCAACTCAGTGATGCCCATCGGGGACTTATACACCTAGGATGCCCATCGGGGCCTTACACCTCCGGATGTCCATCGGGGCCTTCCCCGAGCGGGACGCACTAGTTACCTCTACAATCTCTTACACTATACATCATCCGCCAATTCCTAGCATGGCACTAACAGGATGACAAGGTCACGGTTATGCCGAGACAATTTAACTCCTAGCATGATAACTAACAGGATATATATCAGAATCTCAAGCACAAAATCACCTGGAAACAAGAAAGAGCAAGCAACCTATCCACTAGAAATTCCATACAAACACAACACATGGCATGCTATCAAAGTATTTGTAGGGTCCACACAACCCCGGTAAGAAATCCTTACCTGGAAGTGAATAGAACCAACGATCAACGAACGACTCTCGAGCTTCTAAGCGAACCCGACAACCTAAGCAAGTAATAAAATCAACCTAGTTAACCAACGGCAACTAAAAAGAACATAAAGTCCAAAGGGTCGGGTCTGGAATTTACCAACCGAGAAGCACACGCTCGGCAGCAAGCGAGCAAGAACGACTGGCTGGTGCGCGGTGGCAGCTGGCGGCGCAGCACCGGCGCTGGGCGCTGCAACCGCTTGGGCGCACGGTCAAAGCGCGCGGGATACGGGCGGTGCGGGCGACTGGCTGTGGGGGCGCGCGAAACGAGCGACACGTTGGGGCGACAGCGCTGGCGAGTGGGGCGCGCGGGCGACGGACGGACGAGCGGCTGGTGCTGGTGAGTCTTGCGATCGTGCGGATGATGCGGGCGGCGGCAGGCTGGGCGCACGGTGCGGTGACGGGAGGCGCTGGGGCGCACGGTGTGGCGACGGGCCGGGCTGACGGCAAGGGGCGGCGGCCGGGCGAGCGACGCGAGGTGGGCTGATCGGTGCGGGCGGAGGTCGGCAAAAGTGCGACGGCGAGCTGGGGTGTGGGGAGAGGGTTTTTTGCGAGAGGAGAGTTTTTTTTTTCTTTTTCTTTCTTCCTCAAATTAAATAAGCTTTGGAAATCCAAAATTCCCTTCCCAAGGCTTTCCTCCTTCAAACCTTAGTTGACGCATTTATTTTCCTTAATTAATTCCAAACTCCCATCTCTCTTTGAGGCTGAGGGTTCGAATCCTCCAAATAACATTTTTGAAACCTTATTTTATGTTTAACTAAAATCCGGGCTGTTACAGTAACGACCCAGTTTTCTATTCCAGTTTTCGAGGTGCTTCCTGTTCAGATTGAGTTGTTCGGTTGGGCCGTTAGAGCTGTTATGACCTTTAGGGGTACTTTGGTCTTTTGGATCCCCGGGCAGGATTTGTGGATTTTTAGGATCCCGAGGCATCTCCTGCCTTTGTCGAGGCTTTTTTGTTGGTGGCTGCATGTCCCGAGATGTTTGGGCTATTCGTTTGGAAGTTCGTTTGTGATTTGGGTTTTGGGCAAAGATATGGTTGGTTGAGTGCTTCCTTTGGGATTCGAGCCCGGGCCCTTAGTGTTGATTTGGGAGTTGGATTTAAGTGAGTTTATTTATTGGAAAAGGTTGCTTCAGTCGGGCCTCGAAGGAGGAAGGCGGGAAATGGGATTTTAAGGCTTATTTAAAAATTGGATAAAATGGATAAGGATGGAAAAATAGGATAAAAATCCCATTTTTTCCTTTTTTTCCCCATTTTCCCTTTTTTCCCATTTTTCCCTTTTCTCTCTCTATCTCTCTCCTCCAGCCCGAGCCAGCCCCCTGGTCGCCCAGCCTAGCCGCCCAGCTCGTCAGCCTGAGGCCAAGCCGCCCAGCTCGCGCCGAGCCCAGCCCCAGCTCGCGCCGAGAGCCCACTACACGCGCCGTGGTCGCGTTGCCCACCGAGCAGAGACGACGAGCACGAGTGCCGGCCCAGTCGCCCGCCCGGATCGCGTCGCTCAACCCTCACCCAGGCCCCGTGTCGCCCAGGTTCGAGCGCCCTGCACTGTGCCGAGTCGTGTGCCCTGTAGCTCGACGTGCCATCCCGAGCCTCCCTGAGGTCGTCGCGTCGCGTCGCCCCGTGCACGTCCCTATAGCTCGCCGAGCCGCGCGCCGCTGCTGCTCCTGTGGTCGAGCCACGCCGCGCGCCACCGAAGCGGTGAGCTCGAGCTGCGCCAGCGCCACGACCTCCTCCTCGTGCGGCGACGCGACGCCTGCCCAGCTTTGTTGGTTGGCTCGAGCCTTGTGGCTTCTCGGATGTATTTCCCGAGTCTTTTCTTCGTTGGGCCCTGATTTGTTGGCTGCTGATTATTGATTTGATTAGGGCGTTTTATTTAATGTTTAGGCTGTTCGGGTTTGATTAGAGGCTCGAGGGTCGCTTGTGATTGGTGATTATTTTCTGCTTGTTCCAGGTAAGGATTTCTTACCGTGGTTGTGTGGACCCTGCGATATATCATGATTGTGCCTTGTATGCTTGTTTATTGTTATGAGCATGATAGTGATAGGACAGCTATGTTTGATCTCTTGCTAGCATGTTTGCCTGATTTTACATGTTAGTGCCATGCTAGGTTTGTTCTTCCAGCATGCTTATGATTCCTACTTTAAGTTCGTAGTATCATGCTAGGTAAGCGTGTTTGATGTCGGTTATTGTTTGCTAGCCAGGAATCATTTTTCTCTGTACTCTTAGATAGAGTTGTAGGGTTTGTCATCCTCCGCAGGTGAGAGCGGACATAACGTACTTTGTCCCCACCGGGAGGGGGAGTAAAGTGCGCAGAGATAACGTATATTGCTTCCCCACCGCCGATGTGGATTTAGCTACCCACATCGGCATAAGCCTAGTTTGTAGCCTGCTAGAGCGGAACCCTGCCAACGGTGTAAGCCGGCCCTGGCCGGTTCTTAGCTTCAGGTCGGTGGTTCATGCTGCACAGATGAGCGTCTAAGGCCTCGCGCTACTGTGATCAGTGACACCGCTTCCGAGTCTTAGGCATGCATACCTGGCCCGAGTAGTTTGTCCTTAGGCCCCCACATTTACGCCGGTTGTAGCAGCATACGGTGTGCGCGCACACGCGTTAGTTGCCGGTTCGGAGAGCTCCCCCTGGCTAATGTCGTGAGTACACCACTCCTTCCAGTTTAGAGCCAGACTTTGGGTACTCTCCCGTAAGTCCAGATTAGTAGCAAGGGTAAAGAGGCCCTTGAGGACATCCTTGGGATCAGTTTTTGAGCTGATCAATTTCCCGAGTGAGAGCGCCTCGGTGATGTCCCGGGATTGGTTAGGAGAACCAATCATTAGGCCAGAAGTAGGAGACTTCCGAGGACTCCAGATCTTGCCTTGTGAGCTCGTTGAGCTATGATCTGTGTTGGTAGCTGTTTGCTTGCATGCTGAGGTGCTAGATGACTGATGTATCGTATTGTATCCCGGTTGGGGATTCTTACTGAATATGTTTATACTCACCCTTATTTATCTTTCAGGTAACTTGGGACAACACCAGGATGGCTAGTGGAGGGAGCTGATTGATCATGGGAGCTGCCGGCACTCTGTGATTTATTATTGCATTGTTTATTCAGCATGTAGATGGACAGGAGTCCTTGGGGAACATTGTTAAAAAGTTGTTTAAATTGCATTGTATGTTTTAATAAACACTGGCCAGGCTTGTTTTATTTTGCTGGTTTTGCTTAAATGAAAATTGTTGGTTATGTTTTAAGGGTTCCCCTTTCTCATATGTTTTGAAGAGTTTTTAAATATGAGCACTAAACCGCTTGTTATCATATTTAACTTGCATGCTGAGTGAGAACCCAGGTTTAGGACCGTATGTTTTGGGTCAGGTTCTTACAATGGGCTACTGCCGACACGCTAAGGTCGTGTCGAGTGCTGGGGACAAGGCAATGCCTCGTCATTCCCCTAACCATTGGGGCATTTAATAGTCTGCCATTCTCACCCAAGATTGCACTGGGCTGCCGTTAGGGTTAGCTAAACCCTAACGACGGATTAGGGATAGAGTACTGTCTTGCACGTCCCTGCCACGGATGCAAGTTACATTATGCATCCTCGCTTGGATGATGCTACCTATCAGAACTCTAAGCTATAAATAGATAACAACAAACATTCTAATACGTGCTCAGCAGAAACAATGAACTTAGCATGATACTACAGAGCAAGAACAGATAACGAACATGCCAGAACAGAACAACCTAGCATTGAACTAACATGAGAAATAACACGAGAATCATGCAGATGGAATTCAGAACAGAGCACCTATCCACTAACATGCTGATATACATAAACATACATACAATCAACAATCACAGAAAATATCGCAAGGCCCACACAACTCCGGTAAGAAATCCTTACTTTGGTCAGATGGAAAACACACACAAAAAAGATCCTAAGCTGCAACCGAACCCGAGCTAGCTATCGGGAACCTAACAGACAAACCACAAACATCACAATTTATAAGACTTAGGCAAAAATGCAAACAGAACTGGGCTCGGTCGGGAGCAACTCACACGGCACGGGGCTGGAGCGCAGACAGGCAGGTTGCAAGGCACGGAGCTCCGTGACGGAGTGCGGATAGGTTGCTCGTTGTGCGTGCGGCAGGGGCTGCAACGGGCGTTGGGGCGTTGCAGGGCGTGTGGCTGGGCGAGCAGACGCCCTGCTCGGGCGCTGGGGCTGCGCGTGAGTGCGGTTGGGCGCTGCAGGCTGGCGACGTGATGGGCAGGGGCTGCGATCTGGCTGGGCGAGCGACGACGACCAGGGGCTACTATCTGGCTGGGCAACGGCAAGATGGGCTACTCGACTGCAACAAACACAAACCAGCCAACAAAATTCACTTCTCTCAGCCATCAAGAACAACACCAAAAGACAAGAAGGAGAGATCGAGGAATTACAAGACATTTACTCGGGACGATCGGTCGATGCTCTCGGGAGGAAAACGCACGACAAGAGGGCTTAGAGAGGATGGATGTGCGGCAAGGGATTTGGGGAAGAAGGAAAGGAGTAAAAGCTATTTCTTTTTCCTTTTTAATCAAACTCACTTAAATCCCGAAAACGAAGGCAAATCAAGATGTCCTGCGGAATGAGTATCAACAACTACCTGTGGCTCAACTGGCAGAACCTCACTGCAACCAAACTCTTAGCCACCCGAGCTCGAATCCCAGCTGAAGCACTTTTATTTCGGCAAAACTCTTATTTTTATTTTTGCATCACTCAACACCCAAACTCATCCAAAAGCAACCAAACCCTATATTTGACCATCCAAGAATATTAATAGCTGAGAAAGATAGAAACGACCCTAACGGTCAGACCAAATTACCAAAATACCTTTAGGACATACCTGGAAGACCAGGATGAAAACCTTGGCCGTTACAGGACAAGATACGTTATGTCCACTCTCAGCCTCTGGAAGACAAGTCTAACTAACTATCTAATATAACATAATATACATTCCTAGTATTTGAACATGCTTAACAAGAATACAAGTACAACCTAGCATGATACTACGAATGTGAATAGGGAACTAGAACATGCTGGAAGGACAAACCTAGCATGGCACTAACATGTAGAAACAGGGCAAACATGCTAGTAGAGATAAAAAGTGAAACATTCCTAACCACTACATACTCATAACAAACAACATATATATAAGATGCAATCAGAACATATCATAGGGTTCACACAACCCTGGTAAGAGATCCTTACCTGGAACAAGTAGAAATACAAACAGAAAAGTGCACCTTGAGCTGCAGTGTCTCACAACCTAAAAGCATACAACATACCAATTAACCTAGCTAGCTAAACACTTATCTATCAACTACAAACTAGAAGCAAGGGAGCAAGAGACCTACTAGCACCTAGTGCTCTTGGCCACAACACTTCCACACTTGATCTTGCCTTGGGCAACACAACAAGCACAACCAAGCTAGGTCTTGGCTACTCCTTGCAACAAGGTGTCTCGGCTAGGGCATCAATACAACACAACAACCAAGTTAGATCCCATGTCCATGAAGCAAGCAAACACACTCTCAACTATCATGAAGCTCTCGGCCACACACCCCCATTGGGGCTCTGTGCCCAACCAACACACAAGCAACCAAAATCACACACTTACCAACTCACCTAATGAAGATTCAACGAGAACTTCCAAGGAGCAAGGTGGTCTTGGCCAAGGGGAATGCACCATCAAAGGGAATCTCGGCTAGGGTTTGGATTTGCACAAGGAAGAGAAGAGCCAGTTAGATCTATCCAAACCACAAGTCAAACACAACAAAAATGTAATGACCCAGGTTTTCATCCCGGTCTTCCAAGTATGTCCCAAGGGTATTTTGGTAATTTGGTCTGGCCGTTAGGGCCGTTTCTGTCTTTTTCAGCTGATAGTATTATTGGATGGTCAAATGTAGGGATTGGTTGCTTTGTAGATGTGTTTGGACATGGAGGGATGCATAAATAAAATAGTGGATTTAAAGTGTAGCTGTTGGGTTTCGAACCCAGTTTGCCAAAGAGTCAGAGGAGTGGTGTTGCCGGTTGTGCCACAAGTCGATATTGATGCTATTTCCGCAGTATGTCTTAATTAGCTATGGGTTTTGGGATTTTGGTGTGTTTGATTAAAAGAAGAGAAAATAGGTTTTGTTCATTCTTTTCTTCTCCAATCCTCCTTGCCGCCCATCTCTCTCTCAAGCTTCGTGCGTGCGTCTTCTCTTCGAGAGCTCCATCGATCGTCGTCTAGGGTAAGTGTTCTCGATCTTCTTTTTCTCTCTTTCGTTTGATGTGATTCTTGCTGGCCGAGAGAAGGAGAATCTGAGTTTTGGTGTTGTGCAGCCCAGCCGAGCAGCAGCCCCATCACACCAGCAGCCCCATCGCCAAGCAGCAGCGTCGCACACCCATCGCACTAGCAGCCGGATCACGTCGCACCAAAGAGCCCCATCGCCCGATCGGATCAGAGCGCACCAGAAATTTCAGCCTTCGCACAGATCGTCGCGCAAGACAAATTTCAGCGCCCTGGGCCCCAGCTCAAACACGCCCGCGTTGTTTGCCGTCTCGCACAGTATGACCAGCGCCAGCGTCGCGATCGCCTTCGCATTTCTAGCGCCTAGCGCGCGTCACTCGAGCTGTGTCGCGTGCGGCCCCTGCTGCGCAAAGACGCCAGCAGCGCCTCCCCCGTCGCTGCACCGCGCCGTCTGTGTGAGTTGCTCCCGAGCCGTGCCCTATTTGTATTATTATTTTAGACCTATAGGTTATGATATTTGTTGTTGCTTGTTAGGTTCCTGTTAGCTTGCTCGGGGTCGATTGCAGCATAGGATCTTTGTGTGTTGTTGCCTTTCGACCAAGGTAAGGATTTCTTTCCGAAGTTGTGTGGTCCCTGCGATGTATACTGTGATCGTTGTTTGTATGCATGTTTATGTTTATCAGCATGTAAGTGGATAGGTGCTCTGTTATGAATTCCGACTGACATGATTTCCGTATTGTTTCTCATGTTAGTTCCATGCTAGGTTGTTCTGTTCTGGCATGCTCGTTATCTGTTCTTGCTTCGTAGTACCATGCTAGGTTCGTTGTTTCTGCTGAGCACGTATTGGATTGTTTGCTGTTATCTGTTTATAGTTTAGAATTCTGATAGGTAGTATCATCCGGGCGAGGATGCATAACGTAATTTGCATTTGTGGCAGGGATGTGCGAGGCAGTACTCCGTCCCTGATCCGTCGTTAGGGTTTAGCTAACCCTAACGGCAACCCAGTGCAATCTTGGGTGAGGGTGGCAGACTGTTAAATGCCCCAACGGTCGGGGGAATGACGAAGCATTTCCTTGTCCCCGGCAATCGACACGTCCTCAGCGTGTCGGTAGTAGCCCTTGATTGCCACCTGATAGGGCAAAGACTGGTTCCTGGTGTAAGCCTACCACGACCGGTTTCTTAGCCTCAGATGCGGTGGTACAGGCTAACATAGTCTTTGTGTCCTGGTCTCACACCACTATGTTCAGTGACACCGATCCAGAGATTTGTTAGGCATGCGTCTTGAACCGAGCGGCATGCCTAGACCCAAGACCCCTAGTTTACAAAGAAGATGCGGTGCGCGCACACGCTCATTACAGCGCCGACTGGAGAGCTCCTCGGGATCTTGAGTTCAGTGCACCTTTCGTATCGACAGTAGGGAGGCTGAGACCAAGACTAGTTTCTCGTATAGTATCGAAAAGCGTTGTAGTTTTCTGGAGTAAGACCGTAAGATGGCATCTGAGGTTTATGTATGTATTAAAGTGATGTGCTCTCTTCTGTGTTTATATTCATAGCTTGCATACATTCTGCTAGATGACACTGATGTATACTATTTTGGATTTTGAATGTTTGAATTAAATCTCTTATTAGAGTACGTTTTAAATTGTATTTAGCTTGGAGCAAGTACTTGGAAACAGGGACTGGTTTCAGGACTTTTAGTGACCTTGCATAATAAATTCTAAGTTTTTAAGCATGCATTGAGGTAAAGGCCTAGTTTAGGACCCCATTCGGGTCGGGTCTTTACAAAAAACAACATTGATCTTACCTTGAAGCTCTCGGCAATGGAGGTTGGAGTAGGAAGATGAGTTCAGATTTCCAACAAACCAAAGAAATGAGCACAATTTACTCTACCCCAAACAAGCCTCTCGGATCTACAAGCAGAGAAGAAGAAAAACCACAACTCCCTTAGGTGAAGCTTGGTTCGGCCATGGAATGGGGAAAAGAAAAGGGAATGGATTTGAAAAAGCTTACCTTGGAAAAACAATGGAGAAGAAGAGCAATTTAATCTAAGGAGAAGCTTGAAAGCTAGGGCAATGGAGCTTGGAACTTGGAGCTTGGAGCTATGGAGATTTCGGCCAAGGAGAGGGAGAGAGCGAGTGAGGGTCGGCCAAGAGGGAAGGAGAAGAGAATATGACAAAACCTAGGTATTTTTCCCCTATTTTTAATTATAAAATACCTCTAAAAATCTCACCTTCAAATCCCACCAAGAGCACTTTGAAAAACTCTTTTATTTTTCTCTACACAAGTGTAACGGCCCAGTTTTCCATTCCGGTTTCCCAGGTACTCTCGGTTCAGAATTGGGGCAATCGGTTGGGCCGTTAGAGCTTTTTAACCTTTAAGGGTATTTTGGTCTTTTGCTCCCCGGTCAGAGGTTGAGGATTTTCAGGGCTTCAGGGTCATTTCGGCCTTCGTTGAGACTTGATTGATGTTGGTTGCAAGACCCAAGGAGTTTGGGTTAGTTGATTAGAAGTTCGGAGACATACCGGTTAATAGCAAAATTAATTGGAAATTAGTTGGTCCATTGGGGTTTGAACCCTTGCCCTAAAATGAGGAATTTCGAGTTTTAGAAAAGAGTTTTAGTTAAAAAGAAAAGAATTTCTTTAGCCGGGACCCACAAGAGAAAGCCTTGGGAAGGGAATTTTAGGTCTCCTAACACTTTTAAAATAGGAAAAAGAAGGAAATTAGGGAAAACCCTCTTTGTTCCCTTGGTAGCCGCACTCTCTCTCTCTCTCTCTCTCTCTCCTAAAAACCGAGCCACCCAGCCGAGCCACCCTAACCCAGCCGCACCACCCAGCCGAGCCACCCCAGCCACACCGCACCACACCTGCGCTCGGCCACCAGCCATCTGCACAAGACCAAACCGCACCAGCCGCTCGGCCCCTTACCTCGCCGCCTACCGCTGCGCTCAGCAGATCCAGACACCACATGGTCGCACGCCCAAAGCCACACCGAAGTCGCTCGCGACCGCCCAGCGCCGCATCGCACCGAGCCTCGCCCAGCAGACCCGACGCGCGCCCGCTCCAATGTGTCCGCCTGCCTTGCCGTGCCCCCAGCGCCAGCGTCCCTGCCGCACCAGCAGCGCCCAAACCTGCCCCTTGCTGCCGAGTGCCCGTGTCCTCTCGGTTGGTAATTCTCGAGCCTTTTCCCTTTTATATTTTTAAGCTGCTGGCTACTGTATATTTATTTAGGATGCTTTTATTATGCCTAGGTTGCTCGGGTTTGTTATAAAGCTCGAGGGTCTTATTTGATTCGTGATAGCTATCTTCCACTTGTTTCCAGGTAAGGATTCCTTACCGTGGTTGTGTGGACCCTGCGATGCTTTCTTGATTGTACCTTATATGCATGTTTACTTCTATGAACATGATTAGTGGATAGGACAGCTTGTGATTGCATTCTTGCTAGCATGTTTGCTTGTTTGTACATGTTAATGCCATGCTAGGATTGTTCTTCCAGCATGCTTGAGATTCCGCTTTAAGTTCGTAGTTCCATGCTAGGTTAGGTATGATTGATGATTATTGTGTATGTTAGCCAGAATCGTTTACTCTGTACTCTAGCTAGTGTAGTAGGGTTGTCATCATCTAGAGGCCGAGAGCGGACATAACGCACCTTGTCCCCACTGCCGGGAGTTGAGCGAAGCATAACGTACATTGCTTCCCCGGCAAAGCAAATGAGGAATTAGCTACCTCATTGGCATAAGCCTAGTTTGTAGCTCGCTAGAGCGGAACCACGCCAGCGGTGCAAGCCTACCTTGGCGGTTCTTAGCTTGGTCGGTGGTGGCTGTGCCGCACAGATGAGTGCCGAGGGTCTCGCACCATCGTGTTCGATGGCACCGCTCCGAGTCTTAGGCATGCGCACTGGCCCGCGTAGTTTGTACTTAGCCCCCACATTTACGCCGGTTGCAGCGAAAGCATGCGGTGTGTGCGCGCACAAGCTTTAGTCGCCGGTCGGAGAGCTCCCGGGCTAATGTTCGTGAGTACACCAGTTCCTTCCGCTTTAGAGCCGGACTTGGGTACTCTCCCGATAGTCAGATTATAGCGAGGGTAAGAGTTCCTTGAGGACACCCATTGGGATTGGCTTTTGAGCTAATCAATTGGTCGAGGAGAAAGACCCTCGAGGGTGTCGGACATCTTTGGGATTGGTTTTTGAGTGATCAATTGGCCGAGGGAGAAAGACCCTCGGAGATGTCCCTGGATTGGTTATGAGAACCAATCATTAGGTCGGAAGTAGGAGACTTCCGAGGACTCAGATTTGCCTTGTGAGCTCGTTGAGTGAGATCCTTGTTGATAATCTGTTTGCATGTGTACTAGGTTGCTAGATGATTGATTGCATCAGATCGCGTACCCTGGTCAGGATTCTTACCGAGTATGTTTATACTCACCCTTATTGTGGTTTCTTCCACGTGTAACTTGGGACAAAGACCGAGGCGGCTAGCGGAGGAGCTGGGAGATCATGGATCTTGCTGACACTGGCCGTGTCTTATTTTACTGCTTTTTATTTCAGCATGTAGTTGGACTTGGGTCCGTAGGGGAAAACTTATGATTTGAACTATTTTATGTTTTTAAGGAAAGTCTTGATCGATCCATCGTTTTTAATTTGAATGGTTCGTTTTTGCCTAATGAATGTTTACTTTGTTTTTAATGTTTTCCACTCTTATATTTGAAAATTTTTACAAACCGACCCTGGCTGGGTCCTTTTATGCTTTTCACTTGCATGCTGAGTAAAGATCTAGGTTTAGATTCGTTTTCGGGTTGGGTCTTTACAGTTGGTATCAGAGCGCAGAGTCATAGATTCTGTAGACTAACCTGTTTGTAGGTTGTGTTCCCATGATCTCCAGCACTCCACGGCCGCCAGGTTTGTCTAAGTGCAATAAGCTAAGGGTTTTGTTTACGATACTATATGCAGTACACATGTGTTATCTTTGTTGGCAGAGAAAGTCCGAGCGTGGACTAACCCGTTGTGGTTTCCGTGTAGATCGCCAGTATGCCGGTTACACGCAGATGGAGCAGTCCGTCTCGAATCGCAAATTGAGATGCCGCAGAGCCAGCAGCCAGTGAGTATATCGAGCTCAGAGGCCGCCCGTGGCACCAGAGGCTAACTTGCCCAGAGAAGGGGTGGAGGCTGCTATGCCTCAAGGTACAGCTCCAGGAGAAGATATTTCTACTATGAGAGATATGATGATGGGCCTAATGGCCAACCAGAGAGCTGAGACTCAGGCGCAGCTAGCAGCGCAGAGAGAGGAGTCTAGGGCACAGATAGCCCGGTTGACACAGCTCATGCAAAGAGGCACCCCAGCAGCTCATGTACCCCAAAGACTCCAAAGTAGTTCCCAGTAGCTCCGGTAGCTCAACCGGAGGGGCAGGTCATCGAGGACGATCAGACTCACTTGATAGTAGCAGAGGAGGCTGCTGAGTTTGGCAAGTGGTTGAAAGATTTCACCAAGTGGAAGCCGAGGGAATTTGATGCTTCAGAGAACCCACTTGTGGCAGTCAGGTGGTTGGCAAGAATGGAGTACATCTTTAGAGTTATGGGATACCCAGATGTACAGAGGCCGAGATGTGCAGCCCATGTTTCTCTCCGACACGGTGAGTGGTGGTGGGAGTCCACAGATAGAGCTAGACCACTGGGTCTTCTCCACCACACTGGGAGTTCTTTAGAACGAAGTTCAGAGCTAAGTATGTTAATGACGAGGCTCAAGCAGGAGATGTCAGAGGCCTTCTCGAATCAAAGCAGGATCATATAGTATTGCCGCTACTTAAAAGAAGTTCTCTGAGTACAACTACTTTGCCCCGGAGCTCATTGCCACTGAGGAGCTTAAGACTAAGAAGTTTATTTAAGGGCTGAGGAAGGAGGTTGCTCAGGATGTTCGAGCACTCGCTCCTTAGAGTTATGACCGCGCAGTGGAGTTGGCCACGATTTATAATCCGAAGTATCCGCCAACAATAAGATTCTCATTGCTCCACTCAGCCCGATTCAAGCATGCTCAGTGAGTATTAGGCGAGTAAGAGGAAGTATGGGACTTCTAGTGGTTTCTGCTGAGGTGGTCAGCATACTCGCCGCCAGGGCCAGTCTAGAGGTCGAGATCAGCGCCGACCACAGGGTAGAGCCCAGGATCGCCAGCAGGGCGGGGCCAGGCAGCCAGCTCAGTGCAACAAGTGCGGAAAGGCACACTTTGGTTTGTGTGGAGCATCGCCCCGTGCTTGCTACAGATGTGGCAAGGAAGGGCATTTGGCCGATTCTCGTGACTGGATTTAGCAAAGAGACAGGCCCGCCCAACAAAGAGGCGGGTGTTTGCCACCACTCGCCAGGAGGCGGAGCGCATCGATGATGCGATTCAGTAGTACGTTGCTTGTCTTACAACATTATGCATTTGTATTGTTTGATTCGGGTTCGACCCATTCCTTTGTTTCTGATGCATTCGTTAGACAAGCTTGTGTGGAACTCGAACCTCTAGGGTTTGAGCTGTGTGTTGCCACTCCCTCGGGTGTGAGTATGTTAGCTAGCAGAGAGAGTTAAGCATGGCGAGATACTGAGATATCGATGAGATTTTAGAGGCTACCCTCATAGTTACGCTCTATGAGCAGTTTGATGTGATCCTCGGTATGGATTGGTTGGCAGAGAACCACGCATTGATAGACTGCCGACGGAAAGAAGTGGTGTTTAGGCCGCCTCAGAAGCCGAGCTTCAAGTTTCGCGGTGTCCAGGGCGAAACTTGCCACCATTGATCTCAGCAGTGAAAGCCCATAGATTGTTAGCTCGAGGAGCTTGGGGCTTCTTGGCAAAGCTGTCAGGAGATAGTAGTACTGCGTTGGATCGCTGACATGGTCCTCGTGGTGCAAGAGTTTGCGGATGTTTTCCCCAAGAGTTGTCGGGTTTACCCTCGAAGCGGGAGTTAGACTTCACCATCGAGCTGGAGCCAGGGACTCTTCCCATTTCTAAAGCCCCGTATCGTATGGCGCTAGCTGAGTTAAAAGAGCTCAAAGTGCACTTGCAAGAGATGTTGGATCGAGGTTTCATCCGACCGAGTGTGTCCCCGTGGGGAGCACCTGTCCTGTTTGTTAAGAAGAAGGATGGATCCATGCGTCTGTGTATAAACTACAGAGAGCTGAATAAAGTCACGGTGAAGAATAAGTATCCCCTGCCGCGTATTGATGATCTGTTCGATCAGCTTTAGGGAGCCTTAGTGTTTTCTAAGATTGATTTGAGGTCAGGTTACCATCAACTGAGGATCCGAGATGCAGATATCCCGAAGACCGCGTTCAGATCGAGGTATGGTCATTATGAGTTCGTGGTCATGTCTTTTGGACTAACGAACGCCCCCGCAGCATTTATGGACATGATGGACAGAGTGTTCAAGGAATTCTTGGACAACTTTGTCATCGTATTCATAGACGACATTTTGATTTATTCCAGGACAAAGGAGGACCATGCTTCGCATTTGAGGCAAGTTTTGACAGCATTGCAAGAGAACCAATTGTTCGCAAAGTTCTCTAAGTGTGAATTCTGGCTAGAGAGAGTAGCCTTCCTTGGGCATATATTGTCGGAAGATGGTGTTGCAGTGGACCCCGCAAAGATAGAGGCAGTTAGCTCGTGGGCGAGACCGACTACGGTCGCCGAGATACGCAGCTTTCTGGGACTGGCAGGTTATTACCAGCGTTTCGTGAAAGACTTTTCCGCTAAGGCAGCACCCCTAACCCGTCTGACAAAGAAGGGTGTTGACTTTGTTTGGGATGCTAGATGTGAGGAAAGTTTTGCCCGGCTTTAAGTTCGCTTTGACGACAAGACTGTGTTGGCGATTCGGAAGGAACAGGAGGTTTCGTAGTTTATAGTGATGCTTCCAAGTATGGTTTAGGGTGTGTGTTGATGCAGCATGGGAAGGTGATAGCTTATGCTTCCGAGCGATTGAAGCCTTATGAGAAGAACTATCCAACTCATGATATGGAGTTGGTTGCAAGTTGTTTTTGCCCTAAAGATTTGGAGGCACTACTTATATGGTGAGAGGATTGATTGTTCACGGACCACGAGCCTCAAATATTTCTTCACTCGAAGGAGTTGAACATGAGGCGAGAGGAGGTGGCTCGAGTTAGTAAAGGACTACGACTGTAAGATCTTGTACCATCCCGGAAAAGCCAACGTTGTGGCTGAGTCGCTGAGTAGGAAGATGTCGCATTCAGCAGCTTTGCTGAGCTCCCAAGTTGAGTTGCGGAAAGAGCTTGAGCGTACCGGTATCGCAGTTTTGTTGGGAGAGGTTACCGCCAGGGTAGCCCAAATGCTATCAGTTCAACCGTCGCTTAAGCGAGAGGATCATCGACAGCCAGTTGAGTGATCCCAAGTTAAAGAGATTGCTTCAGAGAGTTGAGGCTGATGGCAATTTCGACTTTGTTGTGGCACCAGACGGAGGCTTGAGATACAGAGGTCGGTTGTGCGTCCCGGACAACGCAGGGATTCGAGCCGAGTTGCTCATCGAGGCTTATAGTTCCCCTTTCACTTAGCACCCAGGAGGTACCAAGATGTATCAGAACCTCAAGCAGGCATTTTGGTGGATGGGCATGAAGCGGGATATAGCGGAGTTTGTTAGCCGGTGTCTCACTTGTCAGCAAGTGAAGGCTCCCAGGTAGAAGCCTGCAGGTTTATTGCAGCCATTAAGTGTTCCACTGTGGAAGTGGGACGAGATTTCGATGGATTATATCTCTGGGTTGCCGAGGACACCGATAGGGTTTACTTAGATCTGGGTAGTAGTGGACCGGCTGACTAAGAGTGCACACTTTATTCCCGGGAGGATTAGTTATACCGTGGAACAGTGGGCACAGTTATTCCTAGAGCAGATTGTGCGGTACCATGGGGTACCTGCGAAGATAGTGTCAGATCGGGATTCTCGGTTCACATCTCGCTTATGGAGAGCGCTCCATAAGGGTTTGGGAATCGAGTGCGCTTCTCAAAGATCGCCTTCCACCCTCAAACCGATGGTCGATCGAGAGGGTGAATCGATTCGGAAGATATGTTGAGAGCCCGTGCTTTGGATTTTCCAGCGGTTGGGACCGAAGACTGTATTTGATGGAGTTCGCCACAACAACGGCTATCGTGCAACTATTCGAGATGGCCCCATTCGAGGCGTTGTATGGTAAGCGTTGCAGATCCCGGTGTTCGGGAGGAGGTCGGTGATAGATGTGTTCGGGACCCGAGTTGCTTCAGATGACGAACGACGCGGTCTGCGTAAGATCGTGGCTCGCATGTTGACAAAGCACAAAGTAGGCAGAAAAGTTACGCCGATGTGAGGCGTAGGGGTTTGGAGTTTGAGGTGGGTCAACATGTTTTTCTGAAGGTAGCACCTATGCTTGGGGTGTTAAGGTTTGGAAAGCGAGGCAAGTTGAGCCCCAGGTTTGTAGGGCCTTTTGAGATCCTTGAGCGGATCGGAGCAGAGGCCTATCGGTTAGCTTTACCCCCGTCCTTAGCGACGGTGCATAATGTGTTCCACGTTTCGATGCTGATAAAGTACGTGGCAGATCCGACGCATGTGCTAGAGCATGAGCCCTTAGAGTTGAGTAAAAATTTATCCTTCGAGGAGAAGCCTGTGCAGATTTTGGCTTATGAGCGCAAGGTATTGCGCAACCGGGAGATAAGTTTAGTAAAGGTTCTTTGGAGGCATCAGAGGCAGAGGAAGCGACGTGGGAGCTAGAGGATGAGATGAAGACTCATTACCCGGAGCTGTTCCAGTCTTAGGACTTTCGGGGACGAAAGTCTTTTAAGGAGGGAGTATTGTAACGACCCAGTTTTCCATTCCGGTTTCCCAGGTACTCTTGGTTCAGAATTGGGGCAATCGGTTGGGCCGTTAGAGCTTTTTAACCTTTAAGGGTATTTTGGTCTTTTGCTCCCCGGTCAGAGGTTGAGGATTTTCAGGGCTTCAGGGTCATTTCGGCCTTCGTTGAGACTTGATTGATGTTGGTTGCAAGACCCAAGGAGTTTGGGTTAGTTGATTAGAAGTTCGAGACACATTAGGTTAATAGCAAAATTAATTGGAAATTAGTTGGTCCATTGGGGTTTGAACCCTTGCCCTAAAATGGTGAATTTGGAGTTTTAGAAAAGAGTTTTAGTTAAAAAGAAAAGAATTTCTTTAGCCAGGACCCGCAAGAGAAAGCCTTCGGAAGGGAATTTTAGGTCTCCTAACCCTTTTAAAATAGGAAAAAGAAGGAAATTAGGGAAAACCCT
Source organism: Sicyos edulis (assembly GCA_036507275.1). Lineage (NCBI taxonomy): Eukaryota > Viridiplantae > Streptophyta > Magnoliopsida > Cucurbitales > Cucurbitaceae > Sicyos > Sicyos edulis. The sequence goes on along the minus strand of CM071857.1, from coordinate 21,511,364 downwards.
CTTTGTTCCCTTGGTAGCCGCACTCTCTCTCTCTTTCTCTCTCTCTCTCTCTCTAAAAACCGAGCCACCCAGTGAGCCACCTAACCCACACCGCACCACCCACCGCACCACCCACCCGAGCCACCCCACCACACGCACCACACACGCCGCTCGGCCCAACCAACTGCGCCGCACGAGACCGCACCAGCGGCTCGGCCCTTTGCCTCGCCCGGCCCGCCGCTGCATCTGCGATCCGAGACACCCGCCGTCGACGCCCAAGACCGCCGACGTCACTCGCGGCTGCCGGCCACAAGATCGCGACCGAGCCTCGCCCAGACCGACCCTTCGCCGCGCGCAGCCCTTGAAGAGCCTTCGCTCGCTCGCGCGTTGCCTCCACCACTGACGCCACACACCGCCTGCTGCCCGTCGTCGACGCGCGATCTGCTGCGCCGCTCTGCGCGTCCGCTCGCCTTGCGCGCGCCCGCTCCTGCGCGTCCGCTCGCCTTGCCGCGCGCCCGCTCCGGTGTGTTCGCCGCCTTGCATGCGCCCGGCGCGCCAGCGCCGGCGTGCCCCTACTGCACTGCAAAGGCGCCCAAACTCGCCCCTTCTCTGCGAGAGCCCGTGTCCTCTCGGTTGGTAATTCTCGAGCCTTTTCCCTTTTAGATTTTTAAGTCTGGGTCTTTGTATATTTAATTAGGATGCTTTTATTATGCCTAGGTTGCTCGGGTTTGTTATAAAGCTCGAGGGTCTTATTTGATTCGTGATAGCTATCTTCCACTTGTTTCCAGGTAAGGATTCCTTACCGTGGTTGTGTGGACCCTGCGATGCTTTCTTGATTGTACCTTATATGCATGTTTACTTCTATGAACATGATTAGTGGATAGGACAGCTTGTGATTGCATTCTTGCTAGCATGTTTGCTTGTTTGTACATGTTAGTGCCATGCTAGGATTGTTCTTCCAGCATGCTTGAGATTCCTGCTTTAAGTTCGTAGTTCCATGCTAGGTTAGGTATGATTGATGATTATTGTGTATGTTAGCCAGGAATCGTTTACTCTGTACTCTAGCTAGTGTAGTAGGGTTGTCATCATCTAGAGGCTGAGAGCGGACATAACGTACCTTGTCCCCACCGGTCGGGAGTTGAGCGAAGCATAACGTACATTGCTTCCCCCCGGCAGCCAATGAGGAATTAGCTACCTCATTGGCATAAGCCTAGTTTGTAGCCTGCTAGAGCGGAACCCTGCCAACGGTGCAAGCCTACCTTGGCCGGTTCTTAGCTTAGCCGTGTCGGTGGTACAGCCGCCACGGATGAGTGTCGAGGGTCTCGCGACCATCGTGTTCGATGACACCGCTCCGAGTCTTAGGCATGCGTACTGCCCGCGTAGTTTGTACTTAGGCCCCACATTTACGCCGGTTGCAAAGAAGATGCGGTGTGTGCGCAAGACTGCGCTTTAGTCGCCGGTTTGGAGAGCTCCCCGGCTAATGTTCGTGAGTACACCAGTTCCTTCCAGTTTAGAGCCAGACTTCGGGTACTCTCCCGATAGTCCAGATTTATAGCGAGGGTAAGAGGCCCTTAAGGACACCCATTGGGATTGGCTTTTGAGCTAATCAATTGGTCGAGGGAGAAAGACCCTCGAGGGTGTCGGACATCTTTGGGATCAGTTTTTGAGCTGATCAATTGGCCGAGGGAGAAAGACCCTCGAAGATGTCCCGAGATTGGTTATGAGAACCAATCATTAGGTCGGAAGTAGGAGACTTCCGAGGACTCCGGATTTGCCTTGTGAGCTCGTTGAGCTGAGATCCTTGTTGATAACTGTTTGCATGTGTACTAGGTTGCTAGATGATTGATTGCATCGTATCGTACCCCGGTCGGGGATTCTTACTGAGTATGTTTATACTCACCCTTATTGTGGTTTCTTCCACAAGTAACTTGGGACAATTTGCAGGAGGCTAGCGGAGGAGGCGGGAGATCATGGATCTTCTTGACACTCTGTCGTGTCTTATTTTACTGTTTTTTATTTCAGCATGTAGTTGGACTTGGGTCCGTAGGGAAAACTTATGATTTGAATTATTTTATGTTTTTAAGGAAAGTACTAATCAGTCACTGTTTTTAATTTGAATGGTTCGTTTTTGCCTAATGGCTGGGTCCTTTTATGCTTTTCACTTGCATGCTGAGTAAAGATCTAGGTTTAGCACCGTTTTCGGGTTGGGTCTTTACAACAAGGCTCAAACTCAACTCCCAAGCCACCATGGTTTGAATCTGTAAGAACCCGACCTAAAATATGGTCCTAAACCTAGGTTCTCACTCAGCATGCAAGTTAAATATGTCAACAAGCGGTTTAGTACTCATATTTAATACTTTTCAAAGCATTTGAAAGCGGGGAACACTTAAAACATAACCAACAATTTTCATTAAGCAAAACAAACAAAGTAAAAACAAGCCTAACCAGTATTTATAAAAACACTCAAAACAGTTTTAACAACTTTTAACAACGTTCCCCTAGGACTCCTTGTAACGACCCAGGTTTTTCTTCCCGGTCTTCCAGGTATGCCCTAGGGGTAATTTGGTAATTTGGTCGGGCCGTCAGGGTCGTTTGTGTCTTTTCCAGTTACTAAAATTATTGGATGGTTTTTTGTAGGTTTTTGGAGGGGTTTGTGGTTTGGTTTGAGCAAGGTTTGATGCAAAAGTAAAAATAAAGGATATTGTGCTGCAGTCGGGGTTTGAACCCGGGTCTCCTGGGAAGCTTGTGGAGATGTGTGCCAATTGAGCCATTAGGTGCTCTTGTTGCTCTTCCTGCATCATCTTATGGTTAGCCTTGGATTTTGGAGTTTTGGTGCATTTGATTCAATGAAATAGAAATTAGGTTTATTCCATCTTCTTCTCCAAATCACCTCTTGGCCGCACAAGCTCTCCCTCTCCATAGCCTTTGCCGATTCTTCTTTCCCTTGCATCTCCTTGGGTTCGATCATCATCATTTCGGGTAAGTCTTCATCCTCTTAATCTCCTAATTTGGTTATTGTTGCTGGCCGAAGGTAAGAAGTAGAGTGTTGTGTGTGTTGTGTGGTTTGCAGCCAGCCGAGAGAAGCCAGCCAGCAGCCATCGTCGCCGTCCAGCCGGCCAGCCCCTCGCCCAGATCTGTTGAAGCGGCCCTGCACGCCACGCCGGGCGGGCGGCGCAGCCGCGCGATCGCTAAAGCCGCGCCGGCGGGCCAGCGGCCGCGCGGACCTCCCGCACGCCGCTTATCGCTCACGTGTCGCGCCAGATCCTCCGTCGCGAGACCTCCCGCGACGCCATCGCTCGTCGTCGTCGTGCGAGATCGCGCGCGCAGCAGCGCGACGCCAGACGCGCCAGCGCCCGCGCGCGAAGCCGCCGCGCCGCGCGCCGCGCGCCGCGCCGCGTCGCGCCAGACGCCGTGGCGCCGCGCCAGCGCCGAAGCCGCCGCCGCATGCTCAGACGCTTCGCCGCGGCGCGCTCCGCCGTCATCCGTGCCGTGCGTGCCGTGCGCGTATAGCGGCGGCGCCAGCCACCTGCCGTGCGGCGCGGCCCGTGCCCGACCCTGCCGTGCGGCTTGCAGCAGCTCCAAGCTCGTGTCGCCGTGTGCGCGTGAGTTCCCTTTGAGCCGAGCTTGCTGTTCTATTGTTTTTAGACTTTTTAGGTATTGACTATTATTGGTTTGTTAGGTTCCCGCTCGCTAGCTCGGGATTGTTCCATGACTTAGGATTTGTGTGTAGAAGCCTCAGAGACCAAGGTAAGGATTTCTTACCGGAGTTGTGTGGGCCCTGCGGTATATTTGTGATTGTTGTTTTGTATGCTGTGTATGATTACTAGCATGTTTAGCCCTAGGTGCTCTGCATTCAATTCTCGATGGCATGAACTCTTGTATTGTTTCTCATGTTAGCCCATGCTAGGTTGTTCCATTCTAGCATGTTCGATATCTGTTCTTGCTTCGTAGTATCATGCTAGGTTCCTTGTATCCATTGAGCACGTATTGGACTGCATTGATTGAATTGTTATTATTGCTATGGTTTAGAGTTCGGTAGGTAGCATCATCGGGCCGGATGCATAACGTAACTTGCATCCCCGAAGCGAGGACGCGTGCGAGATGGTACTCCGTCTCGATCCCGTTAGGGTTTAGCTAACCCTAACGGTGCCCCGCAATCTTGGGTGAGGGTGGCAGATCGTTAAATGCCCCAACGGTCGGGATGATGACTTGGCATTGCCTCGCCCCCGGCGATCGGCACGTCCTCGGCGTGTTCGGCCGTAGCCCTTGATTGCCACTGTTAGGGCAAGGACCGCTTCTGGTGTAAGCCTACCACGGCCCGGTTCCTTAGCCTCAGTGCGGTGGTACAGGTGACATAGTTCACGTGTCAGTCTCACACCCTATGTCGGTGACACCGATCCGGAGATTTAGTTAGGCATGGTGGATCGAACCTAGGCGGCTTGCCACTAGACCCCCGGACACCCCGAGTTTGCGGTAGCATGCGGTGCGGCGCTTACGCTCATTACAGCGCCGACCGGATAGCTCCTCGGGATCATGAGCCGAGTGCACCTTTCGTATCGTCGATGAGAGCAGCCGAGGCGGGACTTGTTCCCGTATAGAGCGTATAGTGTGTTGTGGTATTTTCGGACTAAGACCACGAGTTGGCATCCGAGGTCCAAGTGTGGACTTAGCTATGTGCTCTGCTCTGTGTTTGTACTCATAGCTTGCATACATTCTTCTAGATGATCATGTATATCGTATTGTACCTCGGTTGGGGATTCTTACTGAGTAATTCGTTACTCACCCTTATTCTCGTGGTTTTCCACGGGTAACCAAGCGGGAGAGCAGGATGGGTGAAGGAGGAGGCGTGATCATGGAATCCTGCTTTGTCATCTCGACCATTTTATTATATCATGACTCTTGACTTTTGTTATTTCCCTGAATGCATGTAGACGGGCACGGAGCCCTAGGATGTTTTCTTACGTTTTATGGATTCCAGCATATTTGTACTTGTGGAATGTTTAAATGGTTTAAATAAATCTCTGATCAGAGTATGCTTTTAGAAATGTATGTTTTGATTGTTGAATGTTTCTGTTTTTACTTGGGATCCAAATGTATTTTTCATAATGTCTTTTATTTTCAATACATGCATTGGGGTAAAGGCCTATTTAGAGCCCCTTTTGGGTGGGTCTTCTGATTGGTTTTGAGCCAGAGTCATAGATTCTCGTAGACCCGACCTTTTGTTGTAGGTCATCCTTCCATGATCACCCAAGACTGGCAGTCATCAGGTACGCCTAGGTTTATTGTTTTAGAAAGAAAAAGGGTTAAGAATTTACAATACCTTTCATCTAGTGTATGCCCTGTTTGGTGTTGTGGAGTGGTGACAGCGAGTTTTGATTCGTTGTTGGTTTGGATGTAGATCGCCAAAGACATACCGATCCCGTCATCGAGAGGAGGTTCGAGAGCGTGTCGAGGTATCGGATCGGATCTCGTCATGCGGCAGGACATCGTCCCAAGCCGAGATCGATGGCATTCCACCAGGCGGCTCCTCCCCCGTTACGCCTAGAGCGGGCGTTGAGGCGATCGAAGCGCCGTGAGAGATCGCTCTCTGGAGCAGAGTTTGTTGAGTCTATGAGGGCTTTTATGGTCAGCATGTTGAGTGACCAGAGGGCGAGAGGCCTGTGCCTTGTTGGCAGAGCAGGCGGCGGGAAGAGTCCCGAGCCCCAGTTGAGCGGTGACTCGATTGGTTCAAAGAGAGCTCAAGAGCACCTCCGGCTCCACAGAGCAAGTAGCCCCAGAGGCGAGATATGGGAGAGGGTGCCGAGGAGTTGGGTAAGTGGTGAAGGATTTTGTGAAGTGGAAGCTGAGAAGTTTGATGCCACCGGTGATGCGTTAGCGGCGGCTGTGTGGATTGCCCATTTGGAGTACACCTTCACGATCATGGTGTGCCCCGATATTCGAGAGGCCGAGGTGTGCGACTCATGTGCTAGGAGGCACAAATGAGATGGTGGTGGGAGTCCACCTTGAGCGAGAGACCACCGGGTCCCCACCCGCTACTTGGGAGTTCTTCAAGGGTGAGTTCAAGGTAAAGTTCATCGGTGATGAGGCTCAAGAGAAGATGGTGGAGCTCTTCCGGAACACGAAGCAGGTTCGATTCCATTGAGGAATATGAGCGCAAGTTCTCGGAGTATGGATATTTTGCTCCTCGGTTGATTGCCACCCCTGGGTGAAGATTCGGAAGTTCATATCCGGATTGAGGCGAGGTGTTTCTCAGGATGTCGGGGCTCGTGCCCCGACACTTATGCTAGAGGCATCCCGATTAGCCACGATCTATAATGGGAAGTATCCTTTGGCGGGTTGTTGCCGCTCTGTTCGGCGTCTGTCCCAGCGGTGTGGGGCGTAAGAGGAAGTTTGATTTTTCGGGAGGCGGCAGCGCGCCAAGGGCGATTCGAAACGAGAGAGATCGTGAGAGCTCCGGTCCGTTTCCAGCCCAGCGGCGAGGAGGACCCCAGCAGTTCCCGCTTGTGCTACTTGTGGGAAAGTCCACGCTGGAGCTTGTCGATGGACCTAGATTGTGCTTTCGTTGTGGTAGAGAGGGGCACATGGCCCGTTTTTGTGATCACCGGCTATGGCGGCTCGGCCAGCAGCAGCAGCGAGAGGTCGAGTGTTTGCTACGACCCGTCAGAGGCCGAGCGTCACGGATGCCGCTGTGGCGTGCACGCTTCTTGTTTTAGATCAACTGCGCATTTGTCTTGTTTGATTCTGGTTCTACGCATTCATTTGTATCTGTGTTGTTTTCTTTGAGCATGCTAAGTTAAGACTAGAGCCTCTAGGTTTCGAGTTATCTGTTGCAACTCCTTCGGGAGTTAATATGTTGGCTAGAGATAAGATTAGGGATGGCCGGATCGAGATATCCAGGAGAGTTGCTTGTGGCTACGCTCATAGTTACGCCTATGAGCGATTTTGATGTGATTCTTGGTATGGAGTGGTTAGTTGCTAACCCGCGCGTTGATTGATCGCCACCGGAAAGAAGTAGTGTTGAGCCGCCAGTCGGCCCGGCTTTAAGTTTCGTGGAGTCAGTGGTGGAGTTTGCCCGCCGATGGTGTCGTTGTGAAAGCTCGTCGTTTGCTAGCTCATGGAGCTTGGGGCTATCTAGCCAAGTTATGCGGGAAGAGCCGCCCCTGTCTGTCGTTGATCAGCAGTGCGGTCGTGCGAGGAGTTTGCGGACGTGTTTCGAGGAGTTACTGGGGTTGCCCCGAAGAGAGAGGTTGACTTCACAATTGAGCTCGAGCCGAGGACCCTCCCTATCTCGAAGGCTCCGTATCGTATGGCGCCGCCAGTGAGTTAAAGGCGAAGATTCGATTTGCGAGGAGATGTTAGATCGAGGGTTCATCCGTCCGAGTGTGTCCCCGTGGGAGCACCGATTCTGTTTGTGAAAAAGAAGGATGGTTCTATGCGCTTATGTATTGATTACCGCGAGCTTAATAAGGTGTGAGTGAAGAATAAGTATCCGTTGCCCGTATCGATGATTTGTTCGATCGGCTTCATGGAGCTTCGTGTTCTCCAAGATAGATCGAGATCTGGTTACCATCGATTGCGGATCGGGGATGCCGACATTCCTAAGACGACTTTCAAGTCTAGATATGGTCACTATGAGTTTGTGGTCATGTCGTTTGGATTGACCAATGCCCCCCAGTGCGTTCATGGACATGATGGATAGGGTGTTCAAATCATTTTTGGACGGCTTCGTCATCGTGTTCATTGGCGATATTCGATTTTTCGAGGTCTAAAGAAGACCATGCAGAGCATTTGAGGCGAGTATTGGCAGCTTTGAGGAAAACCGGCTTTATGCGAAGTTTTCCAAATGTGATTTCTGGTTGGAGCGGTGGCCTTCCTAGGCCACGTGGTTTCGAGAGATGGTATAGCCGTGGACCCCGCGAAGATTGAGGCCGTGAGTTCATGGGCCAAGCCGACTTCCGATTCTGCCGAGATTCGCAGCTTTTTGGGTTTGGCGAGTTACTACCGTCGGTTCGTCAGGACTTTTCGCTATAGCCTCGCCCCTCACTCGTCGACGAGGAAGGGTGTCGAGTTTGTTTGGGACAAGCAGTGTGATGAGAGCTTTGCGAGGCTCAAGCGCAGATTCGACTTCGGCACGGTGTTGGCGATCCGGAGGGACAGTGGTTTCGTGGTCTCTGATGATGCTTCCAAGTTTGGATTAGGTTGTGTGTTGATGCAAAGACGGGAAGGTCATTGCCTATGCTTCCCGTCACCAAGCCGTATGAGCGTAACTACCCGACTCATGATATGGAGTTAGCGCAGATGGTGTTTGCAATCGAAGATTTGGAGGCATTACCGTATGGTGAGCGGATTGAGATGTTTACCGATCACGAGCCTCAAGTATCTGTTTACTCGAAGGAGTTGAATATGAGGCAGAGGAGATGGTTAGAGTTGGTAAAGGATTATGACTATGAGATTTTGTACCATCGGGTAAAGCCAATGTAGTGGCCGATGCTTTGAGTAGGAAGACGTCGCACTCCGCGGCGTTGTTGAGTTCAGCCCGGTTTGCGAGAGAGTTCGAGCGGGCCGAGGTTGCGATATTGTTGGGTGAGGTTACCGCCAGGTAGCTCGATTGGACTATTCGATCGTCGATTAGGCAAATGGATTATAGACACCGGTTGGGTGACCCGCACTTAAGAGATTGGTTGTGAGTTAGTGCCGATGGTGACTTTGACTTTGTATATTCACCAGACGGTGGGGTTGACTTATAGAGGCCGGTTGTGTGTTCCGGACATTGCGAGTTCATGAGCAGAGTTGCTCTCGGAGGGCCCACAGATCCTTTTGCTTGGCACCCGGGGTACCAAGATGTATCAGGACCTTAAGCGGACCTTCCGGTGGATGGGAATGAAGAGAGATGTGGCAGAGTTTGTCGGTAGGTGTCTCACTTGTCACCAAGTGAAGGCACCCAGCAGCGAGCCAGTGGTTTATTTGCGCCACCGAGTGTACCCCAGTGGAAATGGGAAGAGATCTCCATGGACTTTATCTCTGGTTTGCCAAGGACTCGAGGAAGTTCTCTCGATTTGGGTGATAGTCGACCGTTTGACCAAGAGCGCACACTTCATTCCGGTAGAGACACTTATACCGTGGAGCGAAGTGCGCAGCGATTGTTTTTGGAACAGATCATCCGTTATCATGGTGTGCCGGTGAGGATTGTGTCCGATCGTGACTCGCGGTTCACTTCTCGTTTTCGAGAGCGCTCGAGAAGGGTTTGGGCACAGAGGCCAAGCCTGACTTTTCACCCTCAGACGGATGGTCGACCGAGAGAGTGAATCGATTCTCGAGGATATGTTGAGGGCTTGTGTGTTGGATTTCCGAGGCGATTGGGACGAGATCTGTACTTGATGGAGTTTGCTGTAACAACGATTACCAATCGGCGATTCAGATGGCTCCATTCGAGGCTTTGTATGGTAAGCGTTGTCGGTCCCCCGTGTTCGGAAAGAGGTTGGAGATAGACAGGTTTTGGGTCCCGAAGTTACTGCAGTTGACCAATGGTGTAGTGCGAGAAGATTAGAGCTCGTATGTTGACAATTCAGAGCGAGAGAGAGAAGAGTTACGCCGATGTTCGGCGTCGAGATTTGGAGTTTGAGGTTGGTCGGCATGTGTTCCTTAAGGTTGCTCCGATGCGAGGTGTTCGAGGTTTGGTAAGCGTGGGAAGTTGAGTCCCCGTTTTGTTGGTCCATTTGAGATCCTAGAGAGGATTGGCGAGTTGCTTACCGGTTAGCCCTACCTCCGTCACTATCGCATGCATAGTGTTTTTCATGTATCGATGTTGAGGCGGTATGTGCCGGACCCGTCGCACATTGTGGACTTTGAGCCTTTGCGGTGAATGAGGATTTGAACTTCGAGGAGAAGCGGTGAGGATCCTTGCCTTTGAGACCAAGGCGTTGCGTAATCGCGAGATTCGTTTAGTAAAGGTTGATGGAAGAGTCGGGGTTACGAGGAAGCCACTTGGGAGCGGGAAGACGAGATGAGGTTGCATTACCCACGAGCTATTTCAGTCTTAAGGACTTTCGAGGACGAAAGTCATAAAAGGAGGAATATTGTAACGACCCAGTTTTTCTTCCCGGTCTTCCGGTATGCCCTAGGGGTAATTTGGTAATTTGGTGGGCCGTCCGTGGTCGTTTGTGTCTTTTCGATTACTAAAATTATTGGATGGTTTTTTGTAGGTTTTGGAGGGGTTTGTGGTTTGGTTTGAGCAAGGTTTGATGCAAAAGTAAAAATAAAGGATATTGTCTTTGCAGTAGGGTTTGAACCCTGGTCTCTGGGAAGCTTGTGAAGATGTGTGCCAATTGAGCCATTAGGTGCTCTTGTTGCTCTTCTGCATCATCTTATGGTTAGCCTTGGATTTTGGAGTTTTGGTGCATTTGATTCAATGAAATAGAAATTAGGTTTATTCCATCTTCTTCTCCAAATCACCTCTTGGCCGCACAAGCTCTCCCCTCTCCATAGCCTTTGCCGATTCTTCTTTCCCTTGCATCTCCTTGGGTTCGATCATCATCATTAAGGGTAAGTCTTCATCCTCTTCATCTCCTCATTTGGTTATTGTTCTTTGGCGAAGGTAAGAAGTAGAGTGTTGTGTGTGTTGTGTGGTTTGAAGACAGTACCGAGAGAAGCCGGCCCGGCTGACCGACCATCGCCGCCGCCCGGCCGGCGGCCCCCTCGCCAGATCTGTTGAAGCGGCCCTGCCGCTAACGCCCGAGCGGGCAGCGGCGCCGCGAATCGCCGCGCTAAAGCCGGACAGCGGCCGCCGCAGACCTCCCTGACGCCATCGCTCACGGTCGCGCGAGATCCTCCGTCGCGAGACCTCCCGCGACGCCATCGCTCGTCGTCGTGCGATCGCGCGCGCAGCAGCGACGCCGAGACGCCGAGATGCCGCGCGCGCTTTTCGCCCGAAGCCGCCGCCGCGCGCGCCAGCCGCGTCGCGTCGCGTCGCTGTCGCACGCCCGGCGCCAGCGCGCGCGCCGAAGCCGCCGCGCCACGCCCGCACGCCGCGCGCTCGCCCGCGCGCCCTCCTGCCGTGCATCCGTGTCGTGCGCGTGCTAGCGCGCAGCCGGCGCCCCGCCTGCCGTGCCCGGTAGCGGCCGGTGCCCGACCACTGCCGTGCGGCTTGCCAGCGGCTCCAAGCTCGTGTCGCCGTGCCGCGTGAGTTCCCCGAGCCGAGCTTGCGTTTCTATTGTTTTTAGACTTTTTAGGTATTGACTATTATTGGTTTGTTAGGTTCCCGCTCGCTAGCTCGGGATTGTTCCATGACTTAGGATTTGTGTGTAGAAGCCTCCGACCAAGGTAAGGATTTCTTACCAGGAGTTGTGTGGGCCCTGCGGTATATTTGTGATTGTTGTTTTGTATGCTGTGTATGATTACTAGCATGTTTAGCCCTAGGTGCTCATTGCAATTCTGATGGCATGAACTCTTGTATTGTTTCTCATGTTAGCCCATGCTAGGTTGTTCCATTCTAGCATGTTCGATATCTGTTCTTGCTTCGTAGTATCATGCTAGGTTCCTTGTATCTGTTGAGCACGTATTGGACTGCATTGATTGAATTGTTATTATTGCTATGGTTTAGAGTTCAGGTAGGTAGCATCATCCGGGCCGGATGCATAACGTAACTTGCATCCCGAAGCGGGGGCGTCACGAGATGGTACTCCGTCCCTGATCCCGTTAGGGTTTAGCTAACCCTAACGGCTGGCCCTGCAATCTTGGGTGAGGGTGGCAGAGTGTTAAATGCCCCAACGGTCGGGATGATGACTTGGCATTGCCTCATCCCCGGCAGTCGGCACGTCCTCGGCGTGTTCGGCCGTAGCCCTTGATTGCCACCTGTTAGGGCAAGGACCGCTTCTGGTGTAAGCCTACCACGGCCGGTTCCTTAGCCTCAAAGTGCGGTGGTACAGGTGACATAGTTCACGTGTCCAGTCTCACACCCTATGTCGGTGACACCGATCCGGAGATTTAGTTAGGCATGGTGATCGAACACGGGCGGCTTGCCACTAGACCCGGCACCCCCGAGTTTGCGGTAGCATGCGGTGCGCGCTTACGCTCATTACAAATACGCCGATCGGAGAGCTCCTCGGGATCTTGAGCGAGTGCACCTTTCGTATCATCGATGAGGACAGCCGAGGCCGGGACTTGTTCCGTATAGAGCGTATAGTGTGTTGTGGTATTTTAGGACTAAGACCACGAGTTGGCATCCGAGGTCCAAGTGTGGACTTAGCTATGTGCTCTGCTCTGTGTTTGTACTCATAACTTGCATACATTCTTCTAGATGATCATGTATATCGTATTGTACCCGGTTGGGGATTCTTCTTGAGTAATTCGTTACTCACCCTTATTCTGTGGTTTTCCACAGTAACCAAGGCGGGAGACAGGATGGTGAAGGAGGAGCCGTGATCATGGAATCTCTTTGTCATCTCGACCATTTTATTATATCATGACTCTTGACTTTTGTTATTTCCTGAATGCATGTAGACGGGCACGGAGCCTAGGATGTTTTCTTACGTTTTATGGATTCCAGCATATTTGTACTTGTGGAATGTTTAAATGGTTTAAATAAAATCTACGATCGAGTATGCTTTTAGAAATGTATGTTTTGATTGTTGAATGTTTCATTTTTACTTGGGATCCGAAATGTATTTTTCATAATGTCTTTTATTTTCAATACATGCATTGGGGTAAAGGCCCATTTAGAGCCCCTTTTGGGTCGGGTCTTTACACTCCTGTCCATCTACATGCTGAAGAAATAATGCAAATAATAAACGACAAAGTGCCGGCAGCTCCCATGATCAAACAGCTCCCTCCGCTAGCCGTCCCGGTGCTGTCCCAAGTTACCTGGTGGAAAAACCATAAAAATAAGGGTAAGTATAAACATACTCAGTAAGAATCCCCAACCGGGGTACAATGCGATAAATCAGTCATCTAGCACCCTAGCATACATGCAAACAAAAACGAGCTCAGGAGCAACAACCTGGCTCAGGCTAACCGCCGATCTAGAACTTGCCTATTCAAGGACTTACTACCGCAACCTACACTAGGTTCTACACCGTGATGCCCATCGGGGTCTTACACAACCTAGGACGCGATGATGCCCATCGGGGTCTTACTCCTGCTAGACATAGTGATGCCCATCGGGGACTTACAAACAAGTATGCCCATCGGGGTCTTACTCCACAGACCAATGATGCCCATCGGGGTCTTACACATACGGATGCCCATCGGGGTCTTACTTCACAAGTCAATGATGCCCATCTGGGTCTTACAGATACAGATGCCCATCGGGGTCTTACTACAGAATTCAATGATGCCCATCGGGGTCTTACACATACGGATGCCCATCGGGGTCTTACACATACGGATGCCCATCGAGGTCTTACTCCACAAGTCAATGATGCCCAACGGGGTATTACACATCTAGGATGCCCATCGGGGTCTTACTCCAGCTCTCGGCCAAGCTCTCGGCCAAGCTCCTTGGGTTTGTCTATGGGAGCTCTCGGTTAGGCTAGGGCTAGGGCTTGATCTCGGCCTCCTCTTCAACAACCTCCTGGATTCGGCTAGGCTTCACCTCCAACACAATGGAAACACAAGTTAGCTCGGTCAAACAACAAACAATCCATCCCAACCAAGCATCCATGCTCACGGCTAGGTTAGGAAACTCACCTCGGGAGTGAGCTCGGCTAGGCAATTGCTCACGATTGCTAGGGTTAGTTGCAGGAACTCTTCCGGCTTCGATCGGAGCTTGCAAAACAAAGGAGAAGCACTTAGAAAATCACGAACCAGCAACCAATGTTTTTCGGCCAAGGAAAGGAAAAACTTACCACAAGATGTTTCGGTTGCAAGAAAAGCTAGGGAATTGATTCGGCAATAATGGGGATGTACAAGGATGAAGGCTCGGACCTTTGCAAAATGAATCACCAACTTCGGCAGCCCCAAACTCCTCCTACCTCTCGGCTACAAGCTAGGGCAATGAGTTCTTGCTTGGTTAGATTTTGCGCAATCAACAAGGGAAAAGACATCGGCAAGGAGAAGAAGGAAAAAGAAAGGAAAACTCACCTCGGCCTTGGTTCTTGAATTGGTTTGCGGCTACACTAAGAGAGGAATCAAGAAGGCAATTCGGCACTCTCCAAGAAAGGGATCTCAAGGCTCGGCAACTCCAAGAAACACTCAAGAGGGTCTTGGCTACAAGGAAACATCAACTCCTCGATTAGGGTTTGGCCAAACACCCAAGGGAAATAATCTCGGCTATGGAGAATAGAAGGAGAAGAGAAAACTTACATGAATCTTGAGCTTGGTTCTTGTTCTTGGAGGATTCGGCAAGGGAGAGAGGGATAGAGTGTAAATTCGGCAAGAGGAAGAGATAGAGAGAGAGAGAGAAAGAGAATTCGGCAACCAAAGGGAAGGAAATCCCTTTTCGTTTTCTTTTCCTAATTTAATTAGGTTTTGGCGACCCAAAGCCCCTTCCCAAGGCGTTCCCCCTTCGAGTCCCAGCTGAATCAATCTTTTCTCTTTATTAAAACTCATTTAAACCAAGCTTCCAGATCACCATTAGGTCAAGGGTTCAAATCCCATTGGAAGCACTTTAATTTACATTAATTTTGCTAATAACCAAACCACCTCCAAACTTCCGAACAACTAGCACAAACTTCTTGGGTCTTGCAACCAACGACAGTCAAGCCTCGATAAAGGGCAGGAATGACCCTGGAATTCTGAAAATCCACAAACCCTCCATGGTTTGCAGAAGCATGCGGTGCGGGCATACACTCATTACAGCGCCGACCGGAGAGCTCCTTGAGCCAGTGCACCTTTCGTATCGACAGTAGACAGGCTGAGGCCGAGACTTGTTTCTGGTATAGGATCGTATCATGAGGTGGATTATTTCGGAGTAAGACCCTGAGTTGGCATCCGAAGATTATGTGTGGATTTAAGCTATGTGCTCTCTTCTGTGTTTATATTCATAGCTTGCATACCTTTCTGCTAGATGACCATGTATATCGTATTGTACCCCGGTTGGGGATTCTTACTGAGTAATTCGTTACTCATCCTTATTTTTGTGGTTTTCCACAGGTAACTAGGGTGCGAGACTGGATGGCTGAAGGAGGGGTTGTGATCATGGAAACCAGCTGTCGAACTCTGAATTTTATCTATGATTCTTTATTTCTTATTTTTCCTTTGAATGCATGTAGTTGGGCACGGAGCCCTAGGTTGTTTTCTGAATGCTTTTTCGGATTCTAGCACTATTGTAACTTCTGGATGTTTTGAATGTTTTAAATAAATCTCTTATCAGAGTAAGTTTTGGAAATGTATTTGTCTTGGAACAGGTTCTTGGAAACAGGGATAGGGTTCAGGAATCTATGTTGACTTTTAAAATGGATGTTATGTGTTTTAGTTTTTACTTAGAATCTGAAACACCATTCTTGCATATTGACTTTTGTTTTGAATGCATGCATTGAGGTAGAGACCTATTTTAGGACCCCATTCGTGTCGGGTCTTTATAGTTGGTATCAGAGCTCAGAGGCATAGATTCTATAGACTGACCTTTAGTTGTAGGTCGTTTTTCCATGATCATCAGCACTCCAACAGTCATCAGGTACGCCTAAGTTTACTGTTTTTAATAAAGGGTTAAGAATTTACAATACCATTCATCTAGTGTATTCCTTGTTTAGTGTTGTAGAGCGGAGACGAGCAGGTTCTGACTCGTTGTTGGTTTGGGTGTAGATTGCCAGCATGCCAATCACCCGCGCCGGAAGAGGAGGATCCAGAGCAGGTCAGAGTATCAGGATTGGGTCTGATACTGCAGGGACATCGTCCTAAGCTGAGACTGATTGCATTCCACCAGTAGCTCCCCCTGTTGCGCCTAGAGTAGGCGTTGAGGCGACCGAGCGCTGTGAGACTGCTCCTGGAGCAGAATTTGCTGATTCTATGAGGGCTTTGATGGTCAGCCTGTTGAGTGATCAGAGGGTAGAGACCCAGGCTTTGTTGGCCGAGCAGCGGGAAGAGTCCCGAGCCTAGATCGAGCAGTTGACTTGCATGTTTCAGCCGGGCGCAGCAGCACCCCCAGCTCCACAGGAGCAAGCTGCCCCAGAGGTAGATGTGGCAGAGGGTGCCGAGGAGCTTGGCAAATGGTTGAAGGACTTCCTTAAGTGGAAGCCAGAGAAGTTCGATGCCTCGGGAGATGCTTTAGCGGCAGCCAGATGGATTGCCCATTTGGAGTACACCTTCCTGATTATGGTGTGCCCCGATGTTCAGAGGCCGAGGTGTGCAGCTCATGTGCTAGGAGGCACAGCTAGATGGTGGTGGGAGTCCACTATGAGTGAGAGACCAGCTGGGTCTCCACCTGCCACCTGGGAGTTCTTCAAGTCTGAGTTTAGGGTCAAGTATATTAGTGATGAGTCCCAGGAGAAGATGGTAGAGCTGTTCCAGAATCTGAAGCAAGGCTCTGATTCCATTGAGGAGTATGAGAGGAAGTTTTTGGAGTATGTTTATTTTGCTCCGCAGTTGATAGCTACTCCTGAGCTGAAGATTAGGAAGTTCATTTCTGGTTTGAGGCAGGGTGTGTCTCAGGATGTCAGGGCACAGGCCCCTGACACTTATGCTAGAGCGGTTCAGTTAGCTACCATTTATAATGGAAAGTATCCTGTTGAGCGGATTGTTTCCGCTCCGGTTCAACGTCCTTTCCCAGCTGCAGTGGGGCAGAAGAGGAAGTTTGATTTCAGAGGAGGTGACCAGCATCGCCGAGGTCAGTTTCAGAACCAAGATCAGCATAGAGCTCCGGCCCGTTTCCAACCTCGCCTGTAGGGCGGTCCCAGGCAGATTCCCGCATGTGCTACTTGTGGGAGAGCCCACACTGGACGTTGTCAGACAGGGCCCAGGTTATGTTTTCGTTGTGGTAGAGAGGGGCATATGGCCCGTTTTTTTATTAGCCAACTATGGCAGCTCAGCCAGTGCAGCAGCAGCAGGGTCGGGTGTTTGCTACGACCCGTCAGGAGGCCGAGCGTACAGATGCCGCTGTGGCAGGTACGCTTCTTGTTTTAGATCACTGCGAATTTGTCTTGTTTGATTCTGGATCTTCGCATTCGTTTGTATCTGTGTTGTTTGCTGAGCATGCTAGGTTGAGATTAGAGCCTCTAGGTTTTGAGTTATCTATTTCAACTCTTTCGGGAGTTAATATGTTAGCTAGAGATAAGGTTAAGGATGGCCAGATCGAGATATCCGGAGAGTTGCTTGTAGCTACTCTCATAGTCCTGCATATGAGCAGTTTCGATGTGATTCTTGGTATGGAGTTGTAAAGACCCGACCCAAAAGGGGCTCTAAATGGGCCTTTACCCCAATGCATGTAGTGAAAATAAAAGACATTATGAAAAATACATTTTGGATCCCAAGTAAAAGCGAAACATTCAACAACCAAAACATACATTTCTAAAAGCATACTCGATCGAGAGATTTATTTAAACCATTAAAACAATCCACAAGTACAAATATCTTTGGAATCCATAAAGCGTAAGAAAACATCCCAGGGCTCTGTGCCCGTCTACATGCATTCGTGTGGGAAATAACAAAAAGTGAAGAGTCATGATAAAATAAAATAGTCGAGATGACAGCAGGGATTCCATGATCACGGCTCCTCCTTGACCATCCTGTCTCCGCCTTGATTACCGTGGAAAGCCACGAGAATAAGGGTGAGTAACGAATTACCAGTAAGAATCCCCAACCGGGGTACAATACGATATACATGATCATCTAGAAGAATGTATGCAAGCTATGAGTACAAACACAGAGCGGAGCACATAGCTAAGTCCACACTCGGACCTCGGATGCCAACTCGTGGTCTTAGTCCGGAAAATACCACAACACACTAAACGCGCTATACGGGAACAAGTCCCGGCCTCACTGTCTCATCGTCGATACGAAAGGTGCACTGGCTCAAGATCCCGAGGAGCTCTCGATCCGCGGCTGTAATGAGCGTAGCGCGCACCGCATGCTCACCGCAAACTCGGGGGTGCCGGGTCAGTGGCAAGCCGCCCGTGTTGATCACCATGCCTAACTAAATCTCCGGATCGTGTCACCGACATAGGGGTGTGAGACACGGACACGTGAACTATGTCACTGTACCACCGCACACGAGGCTAAGGAACCGGTCGTGGTAGGCTTACACCGAGAAGCGGTCCTTGCCCTAACAGTGGCAATCAAGGGCTACGGCCGAACACGCCGAGGACGCGGCCGATCGCCGGGACGAGGCAATGCCAAGTCATCATCCCGACCG
The DNA here is from genome assembly GCA_036507275.1 of Sicyos edulis. Lineage (NCBI taxonomy): Eukaryota > Viridiplantae > Streptophyta > Magnoliopsida > Cucurbitales > Cucurbitaceae > Sicyos > Sicyos edulis. The sequence continues at coordinate 21,493,102 of CM071857.1, read as the reverse complement.
TTGGGGCATTTAATACCGCCACCCTCACCCAAGATTGCGGGGCCACCGTTAAGGTTAGCTAAACCCTAACGGGATCGGGGACGGAGTACCATCTCGCACGTCCTGTATCGGGGATGCAAGTTACGTTATGCATCCGGCCCGGATGATGCTACCTACTTGAACTCTAAACCATAACAATAATAACAATTCATTCAATGCGGTCCAATACGTGCTCAACGGATACAAGGAACCTAGCATGATACTACGAAGCAAGAACGAGATATCGAACATGCCGAATGGAACAACCTAGCATGGGCTAACATGAGAAACAATACAAGAGTTCATGCGATCGAGAATTAACAGAGCACCTAGGGCTAAACATGCTAATAATCATACACAGGCATACAAAACAACAATCACAAATATACCGCAGAGGCCCACACAACTCCGGTGAAGAAATCCTTACCTTGGTGGGAGGCTTCTACACACAAATCCTAAGTGCGGAACAATCCCGAGCTAGCGAGCGAGAACCTAGCAAACCAACAATAATCAGCATCTAAAATGTCTAAACAACAATAGAACGACAAGCTCGGGCAAGGGAACTCACGCGGCACGACGACGACACGAGCTTGGAGCCGCTGCAAGCTGGGCTGGCGTTGGCCGGCGCCGCACGCAGACGGCAGCGGACGCCGCGCGGCACGGCGACGGCAGGACGCGCGTTGGCTGCGCTACCGACACGGCACACGGGCAGGACGCGCGCGCGCGCTACGCGACACACGGACGGCGCAGGACGCCATGCGCTGGCGAGCGCGCCGGGCGAAGGCGCGCGGGCGCGGCGCGGCGACAGGCGCACGCAGACGGCTGGGCTGGACGCGCGGGCGCTGGCGAGACCTCTGGCGCGTCGCAGCGATTGGCGAGGACGAACGACGATCTGGGCTGCTGTTATTCGGGCGCGATCCGGCGGCGCGACCGGCCGGTGGGCGTCGCGGCAGCTGTGGGCGATCTGTCTTCTGCTGGACGAACGGCAAGGTCGCTAAGCGGATTCGCGCGGCGGCAGGCTGGTTCGACAGATCCGGGCGTGCGAGTGGGCTGGTTCGACAGATCTGGGCGTCTGGCGAGCTGGTGGCGATGATGGTCGCCTCCTCTACTGGGCCGTTGCAACCAACACAAACACACACACACTCTACATCTTACCTTGGCCAAAGATCAAAAACCAAATGAGGAGATGAAGAGGATGAAGACTTACCGGAATGATGATGATCGAACCCAAGGAGATGCAAGGGAAGAAGAATTCGGCAAGGCAATGGAGAGGGAGAGCTTGTGCGGCCAAGAGGAGTTTTGGAGAAGAAGATGGAATAACCTAATTCTATTTCATTTAACCAAATGCACCAAAACTCCAAAATCCAAGGTTAACTAAGATGTGATGCAGAAAGAGTAACAAGAGCACCTAATGGCTCAATTGGCACACATCTCTACAAGCTTCCCAGAGACCGGGTTCAAAACCCATTTGCAAAGACAAATTCCTTTATTTTTACTTTTGCATCAAACCTTGCTCAAACCAAACCACAAACCCCTCCAAAAACCTACATAAAATCATCCAATAATTTTAGTAATGGAAAGGACACAAACGACACGACGGCCCGACCAAATTACCAATTTACCCCTAGGGCATACGGAAGACGGGGGAAGAAAAACACTGGTCGTTACAATATTCCTCCTTTTTATGACTTTCGTCCTCGAAAGTCCTTAAGACATAAATAGCTCGGGGTAATGCAATCTCATCTCGTCTTCCCGCTCCCAAGTGGCTTCCTCGGAACCCGACTCTTCCATGAACCTTTACCAAACGAATCTCGCGATTACGCAACGTCTTGGTCTCAAAGGCAAGGATCCTCACCGGCTTCTCCTCGAAGTTCAAATCCTCATTCATTTGCAAAGGCTCAAAGTCCACAATGTGCGGCGACGGGTCCGGCACATCTTGCCTCAACATCGATACATGAAAAACACTATGCACCGTGCGCAAGTGACGGAGGTAGGGCTAACCGTAAGCAACTCTCGCCAATCCTCTCTAGGATCTCAAATGGACCAACAAAACGGGGACTCAACTTCCCACGCTTACCAAACCTCGAACACCTCGCATCGGAGCAACCTTAAGGAACACATGTCGACCAACCTCAAACTCCAAATCTCGACGCCAAACATCGGCGTAACTCTTTTACGCCTGCGCTCCGAGTGTCAACATACGAGCTCTAATCTTACGTGACTGCACCATTGGTCAGCTGCAGTAACTTCGGGACCCAAAACTCGTCTATCACCAACCTCTTCCCGAGAACACGGGGATCGATAACGCTTACCATACAATGCCTCGAATGGAGCCATCTCGAATCGATCGATCGGGTAGCTGTTGTTATAGGCAAACTCCATCAAGTATGAGCATCTTTGGTCCCAACTTCCCGGGAAATCCAACACACGAGCTCTCAACATATCCTCGAGAATCGATTCACTCTCTCACCGACCATCCGTCTCGAGGGTGAAAAAGTGTCTTTGAAATCGCACTCTGTGCCCAAACCCTTCCGGAGTGCTCTCCGAAACGAGAAGTGAACCGCGAGTCACGATCGGACACAATCCTCACCGGCACACCATGATAACGGATGATTCGCTCCAAAAACAATCGCGCCTTGCGATCCACGGTATAAGTGTCTCGTCGGGAATGAAGTGTGCGCTCTTGGTCAAACGGTCGACTATCACCCAAATCGAGAGAACTTCCTGAGTCCTTGGCAAACCAGAGATAAAGTCCATGGAGATCTCTTCCCATTTCCATCGGGTACACTCGGTGGTTGCAACAAACCGGTGGCCTGCGCAGGTGCCTTCACTTGGCGACAAGTGAGACACCGGTGACAAACTCTGCCACATCTCTCTTCATTCCCATCCACCGGAAGGTGCGCTTAAGGTCTGATACATCTTGGTACCCGGGGTGCCAAGCAAAAAGGGGCTGTGGGCCTCGAGAGCAACTCGCCGCGAAACTCGCAATGCCGGAACACACAACCGGCCTCTATAAGTCAACCCATCATCACCGTGAATACACAAAGTCAAAGTCACCGTCAGCACTAACTCTGTCAACCAATCTCTTAAGTGCGGGGTCCCCAACTGGCCGCATATAATCCATTTGCCTAATCGGCGTTGAGCGATCCAATCGAGCTACCACAGCGGTAACCTCACCCAACAACATTGCAACCTCGGCCCGCTCGAACTCTCTCTCCGCAAAGCTGGGTGGGAACTCAACAACGCCGCAGAGTGCGACGTCTTTCTACTCAAAGCATCGGCCACTACGTTGGCTTTACCGGATGGTACAAAATCTCATGATCATAATCCTTTACCAACTCTAACCATCTCCTCGCCTCATATTCAACTCCTTACGAGTAAGCAGATACTTGAGGCTCACGGTGATCGGTAAACATCCGAATCCGCTCACCATACGGTAATGCCTCCAAATCTTCGGTGCAAACACCATCTGCCGCCAACTCCATATCATGAGTCGGGTAGTTGCTTGCATACACGGCTTGGTGACGGAAGCATAGGCAATGACCTTCCCGTTTGCATCAACACACAACCTAATCCAAACTTGGAAGCATCACTTTGTAGACCACGAAACCACTGTCCCCTCCGGATCGCCAACACTGTGCTGAAGTCAAAGCTGCGCTTGAGCACGGCAAAGCTCTCATCACACCTCTTTGTCCCAAACAAACTCGACACCCTTCCTCGTCGGACGAGTGAGGGGCGAGGCTATAGCGAAAAGTCCTTGATGAACCGACGGTAGTAACTCGCCAAACCTGAGAAAAGCCGCGAATCTCGGCAATCAAGTCGGCTTGGCCCATAAACTCACGGCCTCAATCTTCGCGGGGTCCACGGCTATACCATCTCTCGAAACCACGTGGCCTAGGAAGGCCACTGCTCCAACCAGAAATCACATTTGGAAAACTTCGCATAAAGTGGTTTTCCCTCAAAGCCGCCAATACTCGCCTCAAATGCTCTGCATGGTCTTCTTTAGACCTCGAATAAATCGAATATCGTCAATGAACACGATGACGAAGTTGTCCAAAAATGATTTGAACACCCTATCCATCATGTCCATGAACGCGGTGGGGCATTGGTCAATCCAAACGACATGACCACAAACTCATAGTGACCATATCTAGACACGAAAGTTTGTCTTAGGAATGTCGGCATCCCCGATCCATAGAATCGATGGTAACCGGATCTCGAGATCTATCTTGGAGAACACGAAGCTCCTGAAGGCGATCAACAAATCATCGATCACGGGACAACGGATACTTATTCTTCACTTGTCATCTTATTAAGCTCGCGGTAATCAATACATAAGCGCATAGAACCATCCTTCTTTTTCACAAGCAGAATCTGGTGCTCCCCACGGGGACACACTCGGACGGATGAACCCTCGATCTAACATCTCCCGCAAGCTGAATCTTGATTCCTTTAACTCACCGGCGCCATACGATCACGGAGCCTTCGAGATAGGGAGGGTCACGGCGCTCGAGCTCAATTGTGAAGTCAACCTCTCTCTTGGGGCAACCCTGTGAACTCCTCAGGAAACACGTCCGCAAACTCCTCCGCACGACCGGTACTGATCAATGCACAGCCGAGGCGGCTCTTCCCGCACAACTTGGCTAGATAGCCCCAAGCTCCATGAGCTAGCAAACTACGAGCTTTCACGGTGACACCATCGGCGGGCAAACTCCACCCTGGACTCCACGAAACTTAAAAAGTGGGCCGACTGGCGGCTGAACACTACTTCTTTCCGGTGGCGGTCAATCAACTCGTGGTTAGCGACTAACCACTCCATACCAAGAATCACATCAAAACCGCTCATAGGCGGAACTATGAGCGTAGCCACTAGCAACTCTCCGGATATCTCGATCCGGCCATCCCTAATCTTATCTCTAGCCAACATATCAACTCCAGAAGGAGTTGCAACAGATAACTCGAAACCTAGAGGCTCTAGTCTTAACTTAGCATGCTCAGCAAACAACACGGAGATACAAATGAATGCGTAGAAACGAGAGAATCAAACAAGGCAAATGCGCAGATGATCTAAAACAAGAAGCGTACCGCCACGGCGGCATCCGTGACGCTCGGCCTCCTGACGAGTCGTAGCAAACACTCGACTCGCTGCTGCTGGCTGGCCGATTTGCCATAGCCGGTGATCACAAAAACGGGCCATGTGCCCCTCCCTACCACAACGGAAGCACAATCTAGGTCCAGACAAGCTCCGCGTGGACTTTCCCACAAGTAGCACAAGCGAAACTCGCTGGGTCCTCCCTGCTGCTGGGCTGAAACGAAGCTGGAGCTCTCCGCAGATCTCTGCGAAGCGCCTTATGCGCTGCCGCCCCCGAAAATCAAACTTCCTCTTACGCCCCGCAGTGCTGGGACAGACGGCCCGAGCAGGAGCGGCAACAAACCGCTCGGCAAGCAGGATACTTCCCATTATAGATCGTGGCTAATGGGATGACCTCTAGCATAAGTGTCGGGGGCACGAGCCCCGACATCTCGGGAAACACCCCGCCTCAATCGGATATGAACTTCCAAATCTTCACTCGGGGTGGCAATCAAGCGAGGAGCAAAATATCCATACTCCGAGAACTTGCGCTCATATTCCTCAATGGAATCGAACCTCGCTTGAGGTTACGGAAGAGCTCCACCATCTTCTCTTGAGCCTCATCACCGATGAACTTTACCTTGAACTCGGCCTTGAAGAACTCCCAAGAAGCGGGTGGAGACCAGGTGGTCTCTCGCTCAAGGTGGACTCCCACCACCATCTCGCTGTGCCTCCTAGCACATGAGCCGCACACCTCGGCCTCTGAATATCGGGGCACACCATGATCGGGAAGGTGTACTCCAAATGGGCAATCACACAGGCCGCCGCTAACGCATCACCGGTGGCATCGAACTTCTCAAAGCTTCCACTTCACAAAATCCTTCACCACCTACCCAATTCCTCGGCACCCTCCGCCATATCGCCTCTCGAGGCTACTTGCTCTGAGGAGCCTGGAGGAGCTACTCGAGCTCACGAACCAATCGAGAGCCACCGCTCGATCCGGGCTCGGGACTCTTCCGCTGCGCGCCAGCGCCAACAAGGTCTGGGTCTCTCGCCCTCTGGTCACTCAACATGCTGACCATAAAAGCCCTCATAGACTCAAGCCAAACTCTGCTCCGGGAGCGATCTCTCGGCCTTTCGATCGCCTCAACGCCCGCTCTAGGCGTAACGGGAGAGGCTCTTTGGTGGAATGCCATCGATGTCGGCTTGGGACGATGTCCCTGCGATGATCGAGATCCGATCCACGATACCTCGACCGCTCTCGAACCTCCTCCGAGACGGATCGTAGCATCTTTGGCGATCTACATCCAAACAAACAACGAATCAAAACTCACTGTCACACCATTCCACAACACCACACAAGGCATACACTAGATGATAGGTATTGTAAATTCTTAACCCTTTTCCTTTCTAAAACAATAAATCTAGGCGTACTGATGACTCGCTTTGAGTCTTTGGTGATCATGGAAGGATGACCTACAACAAAGGTCGGTCTACAGAATCTATGACTCGAGCTCTCGATACCAACCTGGGCCTTTACCCCAATGCATGTAGTGAAAATAAAAGACATTATGAAAAATACATTTTGGATCCCAAGTAAAAATGAGAAACATTCAACAACCAAAACATACATTTCTAAAAGCATACTACGATCGAGATTTATTTAAACCATTAAAACAATCCACAAGTACAAATATCTTTGGAATCCATAAAACGTAAGAAAACATCCACGGGGCTCTGTGCCCGTCTACATGCATTCGGGGAAATAACAAAAAGTGAAGAGTCATGATAAAATAAAATGGTCAGAGATGACAATGCGAGATTCCATGATCACAGCTCCTCCTTCACCATCCTGTCTCCCGCTTGGTTACTCGTGGAAAACCACAGAATAAGGGTGAGTAACGAATTACTCAGTAAGAATCCCCAACCGGGGTACAATACGATATACATGATCATCTAGAAGAATGTATGCAAGTTATGAGTACAAAACACGAGAGCAGAGCACATAGCTAAGTCCACACTTGGACCTCGGATGCCAACTCGTGGTCTTAGTCCGGAAAATACCACAACACACTATACGCTCTATACGGGAACAAGTCCCGCCTCACTGCTCATCGACGATACGAAAGGTGCACCGCTCAAGATCCCGAGGAGCTCTCCGTCGGCGCCGTAATGAGCGTAAGCGCACCGCATGCTACCGCAAACTCGGGGTGCCGGGTCTAGTGGCAAGCTGCCCGAGTTCAGCCACCATGCCTAACTAAATCCCTGGATCGGTGTCACCGACATAGGGGTGTGAGACACGGACACGTGAACTATGTCACTGTACCACCGCTTTGAGGCTAAGGAACCGGCCGTGGTAGGCTTACACCAGAAGCGGTCCTTGCCCTAACAGTGGCAATCAAGGGCTACGGCCGAACACGCCGAGGGCGTGCCGGATCGCGAGGACGAGGCAATGCCAAGTCATCATCCCGACCGTTGGGGCATTTAACGATCGCCACCCTCACCCAAGATTGCGGGGCCACCGTTAAGGTTAGCTAAACCCTAACGGGATCGGGGCGGAGTACCATCTCGCACGTCCCCCATCGGGGATGCAAGTTACGTTATGCATCCGCCCGGATGATGCTACCTACTTGAACTCTAAACCATAACAATAATAACAATTCATTCAATGCGATCCAATACGTGCTCCATGAGATACAAGGAACCTAGCATGATACTACGAAGCAAGAACAGATATCGAACATGCGAGAATGGAACAACCTAGCATGGGCTAACATGAGAAACAATACAAGAGTTCATGCGATCAGAATTCGAACAGAGCACCTAGGGCTAAACATGCTAATAATCATACACGAGCATACAAAACAACAATCACAAATATACCGCATGAGGCCCACACAACTCCGGTAAGAAATCCTTACCTTGGTCCGGGAGGCTTCTACACACAAATCCTAAGTGCGGAACAATCCCGAGCTAGCGAGCGAGAACCTAGCAAACCAACAATAATCGGCATCTAAAATGTCTAAACAACAATAGAACGACAAGCTCGGCTCGGGGAACTCACGCGCACGCACGACACGAGCTTGGAGCCGCTGCAAGCTGGTCGGGCGTTGGTGGTGCCGACACAAGACGGCAGGACGCGCGCCGCCGCTACGCGCGCGGGCACGGCACAGGACGCTGGCTACCGCCGCGCTACGACATGGCACGACGGCAGGCACGCGCACGCAGCGGCGAAGCGTCTCGGGCGAAGCGCGCGCCGGCGCGCGATGCGGCGCGCACACGGCGAGCGCCGCAGGACGCGCGCTGGCGAACGTCGCGCGGCGAGCGCTGGCGTCGCGGCGGCGGCAGCGACGCAGACTGGCCGACGCATGGCGCTGGCGAGACCTCTGGCGTCGCGGCGAGCGATCGGGCGAGACGAACGACGATTTGGGCCGGCCGTATTGCTTTGGCGCGATCCGGCGTGGCGGTCCGACCGGCTGGACGCGGCGACGCAGCGGGCGATCTGTCTTCTGCTGGACGAACGGCAAAGCCGCTAGGCGGATCTCATAAGCGCTGCAGCAGGTGGTTCGAGCAGATCCGGGCGTGTGAAGTGGGCTGGTTCGACAGATCTGGGCGCGAGTGGTCGGCGATGATGTCGCTGCTCCTCTCGGTGCCGCAACCAACACAAACACACACACTCTACATCTTACCTTCGGCCAAAGATCAAAAACCAAATGAGGAGATGAAGAGGATGAAGACTTACCGGAATGATGATGATCGAACCCAAGGAGATGCAAGGGAAGAAGAATTCGGCAAGGCAATGGAGAGGGAGAGCTTGTGCGGCCAAGAGGAGTTTTGGAGAAGAAGATGGAATAACCTAATTCTATTTCATTTAACCAAATGCACCAAAACTCCAAAATCCAAGGTTAACTAAGATGTGATGCGTGAAAGAGTAACAAGAGCACCTAATGGCTCAATTGGCACACATCTCTACAAGCTTCCCGGAGACCGGGTTCAAACCCTATTGCTGCAAAGACAAATTCCTTTATTTTACTTTTGCATCAAACCTTGCTCAAACCAAACCACAAACCCCTCCAAAAACCTACATAAAACCATCCAATAATTTTAGTAACTGGAAAGGACACAAACGACCCTGACGGCCCGACCAAATTACCAATTTACCCCTAGGGCATACCTGGAAGACCGGGAAGAAAAACCTGGGTCGTTACAGGAGTGGTTAGCTGCTAACCACGCGTTGATTGACTGCCACCGGAAAGAAGTAGTGTTTAGGCCGCCGGGTCGGCCCAGCTTTAAGTTTCGTGGAGTCCAGGGTGGAGTTTGCCTGTCGATGGTGTCAGTTGTGAAAGCTCGTCGTTTGCTAGCTCATGGAGCTTGGGGCTTGTAAAGACCCGACCCGAATGGGGTCCTAAAATAGGTCTTTACCTCAATGCATGCTTTAAAACTTATAAAATAATATGCAAGGTTGAATGCGATTCTA